>PVJC01013280.1:0-38267 GCA_004026665.1 Murina feae
CCCCCACTGGCCTGGTTGCCTCTTATGGCCTCCACTTCCAACCTGATCACTCCCAACTGCACTCCTCCTGCTGGCCTGGTTATCCCTAACTGCTCCCTGCTATTGGCCTGGTCACCCCCTACTTCCCCCTCCCCCCGCCAGCCTGGTTGCCCCTCACAGCCCCCTGCCAGCCTGGTCACCCCATGTAGCCTGCTTGTTTAATAGTTTGGTCATCCCTCACTAACCCCCCTGCTGGCCTGGTCATAGGCAGCCATCTTTGTGACGGTGTGAGGGTTAATTTGCATATTTCCTCTTTATTATATAGGATTATCTAGGTTGGGGAGACGAGCCAACCTGAGCTTCAGCTGGAGTTTCCCATTAATGGCATTGCAGTTTACAATTGATCATGAACTGCAGCCTGCTTGCTTGGGTTTGGATTCTTCCTCTTCCTAGTGCTGTGACATTGGGCAAATCATTTAGACACTGTGTCTCAGTTTTCTCTTCTGTAAAATGAAGATGAAAAATAGTATCTGCTTCTTGATGGTATTGTTTTGTTTAGATGGGAAAAGTAGAACAGCACTTAGAACATTGCCAGGAACAAAGCAAACAACATGAATATTTGCTGTTGTGATTAACATTCAAACTTGAGCAATAATGAATGGTAGGAAGCTTGTTCCGTGACCCTAGTTTGGTGTCATGGCATAACAAAGAGACTGAAACTATGGTCATTGCTTTGTGCGATGGGAGGAAGAAGACACTGGCTTTGTCCTTTCCTCTTTGAAATTTGTGGTGTAGCATTTTTTGGGAATATTTAGGTTGCAAAAATGAGAGTTAGGCATGCGAATGGAGCTGCTATTAGAGTGGGAGGAATGCCCAGTGAACAGAACAGAATTCCAAGTGTCAAGCACATGGCTCCATGTGTAACCCACCGCATTTCCAGGGATGTGCCCTTGTCACAGTCATGAGTCTCTAGAATTTTCAGGTTTCAACAAATACAGAAAAGCACCAATGTTTAAGTTCATGTCTTACTTTTCTCTTTTAGAAAGTAGAAATCATAACTTTTCTCTGCCACATTTGACTATGTTTCTGTAAAACTCCTTACTGGAATAGTAGAATTAGAGGATTTGAACCAGAAGGAGCTTGCAGATCATCTAGTCAAAAACACTAATTTTCTAATTGAAGGACTTGGAGGCCCGAGAGAGTAGGATACTCATCCAAGGAAACACAACTAGTATGAGTACAGATAGCTTCCAAACGGAACCTTCTGACATCTTTTGAATATTATTTAGGAGTCATGCTGCTTTCTTTAAAATGTTCTCGATTAATCAGTTTTTGCCCCTAAATCTCAGTGGTTTACTCTTGTTGCACGAAAGCTGGTGGTGGTGGTTGGCCGGCTGCTGTCTGGGGTAGCAGGCCTCAGTTCATCTCCATGAATTCTGAGTCTCATTGGCTGTTTTTGAATTGTAGCATTAATATTTAACTGCTTTACATCCATGGACAAATGACTTAATCTCTCTACACTTTTTAGTTTGTCCTCTGTAAGATGATGAAAATAATATCCATATTCCATAGGGTGATCATGTGGATTAAAGAAAATATAACATAAAAAAAGCACTTAGCACAGGGCTTGCTTAAGGCAAGGGCTCAGTAAAAATCCAATTGCTTTTATATTATTTTATGAAGAATGCTTACCTTTTGCACAGGTAGTTAGAGATGCTGGCCCATCTTGCACTGGAACATGTGCTTTGAACTGTTTTTTTTTCCGGGAGTAGTGATGGATCATGCTGAGTATTCACAGTTGTTCACCTGATTCACCCCTGACCTAATCCGAGTCGTTAGGAAGATGGTTGGCCAGCCTTTGAAGTATAGGCTGGGCTTAAGAGATGGTTTGTATTTATGTAAAGTGTTTACTTGAACGTAACCTGTGGATAGAGTGCCAGCCTGTGGACCAAAGTGCCTTGGGTTCGATTGTAGTCAAGGGCACGTACCTTGATTTCGGCTCCTCCCCTGCCTGGGCCCTTGTGCAGGAAGCAACCAATCGATGTGTTTCTCTCTGAACTGTGTTTTCACTGAGTGATAACGAAACTTATTCTAAATAGACAGAGGTTGCCCTGATTAACCTTCATCTAATATTTATCTGAAATAAAAGGCAGGAACATATCTCATCATGGGTTCTCATTCAATATGAAGAAATTTCAAAGAATAAGAGCTATCTGTCTGCTTTTAGAAATACAAATGCATAATGAGCAAATTACCAATAGTTGTCCTGCATATGTAAGAAACAATGAAAAACATAGAAAGAGACTATATTCTGCTAGGAATATAAATTACCTAATACACAAAAAGTCCTTTGTATTTTCATAGGAAGACAAAGATTGATTTCAAGTTATTTTAATTATAATACGTTACATTTCTCAATGATGTCCATGTTCCCTCTGTTTAACAAGTCTACTAATGACTAAAACTGGGTGGGGAGATGGAGGGGAGGCTTTTGGAGAGTTAGGGGAGAAATTTTAGAGGGAGAGGAAGATGGCATGTAGCAATCTACCAAGAAATTAGTAAATTTCTTTAAAAAACAGAAAAGAGAAAATAAGTGGTTAAAACTTTCTACTGTTTCTACTTCATTCCTATGACACCCTAGATGGCTGGACGGGGATTCCAGCCCTGCCAGCAACCAGCAGTTTAGGTCAGACCTCTGTGCTTCGATTTTCTCATCAGTAAAAGAAGCATTTAGACTAATTTATCTTTAAACTTCCCGGTCGTTCACATATCCTATTCTTGACAAAATAGTAGAATCTGCAAAGACTGTTCAGTCTGCGATTGCTCTTTCTGAGGACTTTTTTCTAATTTGAAGCTCCTGAGAGGAGTGTCAAACTCCCGCAAACAGAAACCCCAGATGGGTTTCCACTGTTGGGTTCATTTCATTAGAAATTCTTTTTATGCTTAGTAGATGTGTCCTTTCACTTGATTACTTATTTCATTTTTGCATGTGCTTATTTATTTTACAAAAGATTTTAGGTTGCTTACATTGCCGAAAGAGTATAAAATAAAGCTAAACACACACACACACAAAAAAAAAAAAAAAAGAAAAAAGAAAGAAAAAGAAAAAAGAGAGAGACAAACCTGATGAAAAAGAACAGAGAAATTGATCTTGCCGAGCCTGTAATAGGAGGTAATTATCACAGTTTAGAAGTCAGGTTAGCTGGGGTTATCTGCCAGATAAGGCGAAAAGGGAAACAGTGTGTCTCACGGACTAATGTAAGAAGAGATGCAGAGTGATTTCCAAGAGAAAAGAGCTTAGGGGAGCTTTCCATAAGGACTGTCAAGTATCACACAGGGTAGACATTGTCTCAGGTGGTTAATTCTTATGTTTCCTCTCTAAACCAAGCTAGAAGCAGTATGCATGTGTTCTTATTTTAAAGTCACTATACTTTTTAATCACAGTTTTTGTGAACTGTGAGTAAAATACTCACAAATCTGCCAATCTAACAGAGCTATCTTCACGTTGGAAAATTTAATCATCTTTGCCTTTACGCAGTTATGATTTTTACAAACAATCTCAGCTTGTGAGCTCAGGACATGTGAGCTGCCAGATGTATCCTCGTGTTTGCAATGTTATTATTCTTTTAATTCTGATCCCACTTATCTCACTTCATACATTGTATTTTTTTTCTTGTTACTCCATAATTTTATGATTATATTTCTAACTCCCAATTTTCAGATTTAATATAGTTTAACAACCATTTAAAGCTATGAAAATACTGCAGTGAACATCTTTGTACATATGGCTTTTCCTATTTTGGATGATTAACTCTGTTTAGTTTCCCATACAAATGCTTTCACTGATTTTTTTTGTTGGGAACGAGCCACATTAATGGACATCATAAGGACCAGCCCTTTGCAGTGTGTTGGTATAGTTACTATTAAGAATGCTGATGATGGCTCTGGCTCAGTGGATAGAGCGTCGGCCTGCAGACTGAAAGGTCCCAGGTTCGATTCCAGTCAAGGGCATGTATCTTGGTTGTGGGCATATCCCCAGTAGGGGGTATGCAGGAGGCAGCTGATCAATGTTTCTCTCCCATGGATGTTTCTAGCTCTATATCCTTCTCCCTTCCTCTCTGTAAAAATCAATAATAATAATAAAAAAAGAAGAATGTTGATGATGATATTTCTCAGTGTATTTTCTGTTTTCTTTATGAGGACCTACATGAGAAATGTTTTTCTAATTTCAATACCAGGAAGAGTGTTAATGCCTTTTTTTTTTTTTTTTTGGGTAACAGTTTGTTAATATTGCTCTCCAGGGAATCAGTGATGAATGTGTTTCCCCCATGGCTATGAGCTCCAGAAATGCAGAGAGCCAAATCTTTGGCCCACATCTAGCAAACATGATTGGAATTTAAAGAACACCAGTCGTAATCCTGGAGTCATTGTGCCCTCTTTTCCTTTTGTCCTAGTTCCTTCATCCACTTATTTACATTTTTAAAAATGTTTGATAATTTATGCAAGTCTCCGGATCTTGTTGGAACAAAGCAGGGAAATAACTAAATAAATGCGTGTAAATATTTGGAATATTCCCTTAGGGTAAGTTTTGAAAAGTAGAAGCACTGGCTCTCATGTCGCATTAAATCTTAACCCAGTGAAAGATTTTCTGCAGGAAACTGAGCTAATATATAGTAATGTAATCCAAGTGTGTAAATTCCTGGTGATTTATTGCAGGTCTAATATTGAGTGAGAAGTTAGAATCCTGAGAGGAATAAAGAGTCAAATTGTTTCCCAGGCACTTTCTCTGCAATAGCAGATGCTGCAAAGGCAATTTTCCTGTGATACTGCGGGAGACACTTTTCTATTAAATTATCTGACAAAATATTGGCATAAAATTACGTATTGTTAAGGAGATACTCATCTTCTTAAGCTGTCATATATAAACAATACAGTTGAAATTCGATTTTGAAAATTTAAGAACCAGCTTTCATGTGGGTTTGTTCTATTTTATAATGATTTTTTAGACATTTTCCTGAAAAATATCTTTACTATTTGCATAGATATGTGGTTAAAATTCATGATGTCTATGCTATATAGTACCTAGAAGAGACAGTCTGTTTTTGTGTGTAAGCGTTTGATTATGTCATCTTTGACTGTGAAGGTCTCCTAGATCAGTAACAATCTTGGAAGACCTCAGGTCACGAGAGCTATCAGATATTTCCTCAAAGAGCTTTTTAGGTAAGTTTTGTGACTCACCTAACAGACATTCTCTTAATAGTCTTCACATCACTTAATCTACCAGTTTAATAGTCCAGCTTACTGACTGATGCCCACAGCACACTGACTATACTACCTAGCGGGGAGGCAGGAGCCCTAGGGGACCTGCTAATTGAGTTGTATGCATACAAAGAGGTAGTTCTGTTTGTTCCCTTTGGTTTTAGTGAATTCCCTTTTTTTCCCAGGAAAGGAGAGAATGATCTTCAACCTGATACACTTCAATATTTTAAGACGATGTAGTTTCTTCTTTCAGAACTGCTCAGACTAGCATCCTGCTCTATTTGCTATAGAATGAAATACATGACATGTGTGTGCTTTGAATTCTGTTTTAAGGGGAGATGCAATATAAAAACTCAATTAAATGTTATTTGCTTATGGGCATAGACACACCCTAACATGATTTCTGAAGCAGTGGTATAGTAGGAGTTATCATGATTATTTTTGTAATAGTTTTAAAAAGAACAAACAAGCCAGTGTGGCTCAATGGTTGAGCACTGACCTGTGAACCAGGAGGTCATAGTTTGATTTACTGTCAGGGCACATTCCCGGGTTACGGGCTCATTTCCCCAGCAGTCAATTCATGATTCTCTCTCATCATTGATGTTGTATCTCTCTCTACCTCTCCCTTCTGCTCTGAAATCAATTAAAAAAAAAGAAAAAAAAAGAAAGTACAAATAAATCTTCCAGAGGAGTTAAGTGCAGGAGTTCTCTTACACAGAATTAATAGTAATTTCTTCACTTCACATGTTTGGTGGCTGCTATGTTATGTAGCCATTATTGTCCATCAGAGTGGAGAATTTTACTTTGGATGTGGTTCTCTTTTGCTGACAGTGCTGTTTGATAATGCTGATGTTCTAATGTAGCACTCACATATTGGACATTGCGATATATCTATCATCCTTTGTAAATGATGACATTCAAGCTATCCCTTGGGGAATATGTAGATAAGATCATTAGTCTCATTCTCTAGATAAGGAAACTGAAATGAAATTTCTTGCCTAAGGTCAAAGAACAAATCCCTGGCAGACAAGACTAGGGCAGTAAATTCTTGATTTTCAACACTTTGCTCAATTATCTAAGTCATATTGTTTTATACAGTATAGGACAAGATTATTATCAGTTATTAGGAAGATGGCTATGCCCAAATGATGCCAGAAGACTAGTCAGAAAATGAAAACTAGCTCAGTTAACCATTTGTTTCTCTATAAAACGCCAAACTCCTTGTTATATTGATATTTTTCATTGAGTGTACTAGGTTGTCTGAGCGATTCAGACACAGACTCTATACATATTGTATTCAGAAGTTAATTTCTGGAAGTTCTGTCTTAAAAAAATTCTAACTTTGGAATATCCTAGATTTCATGATGATTTAATATGTTCTGAATAATATGTTAGCGGTGTGGTCGAATACGGACAGGACTTTGAAATTTCTATTAGATGAAATCTCACAGCACTCCTTTGTGCAGTGGTAGACAAACCCATTTCTGCCATGAGAGACAATGTAACATATGATCTCACCATTAGGAGAGCCTGGGCTTCTATGTCAACCTTTGACTACTTGAAAAAGCACCTGCACCTGCAAATAGGACTGAAATCTCAACACTCTGTTGGTAACACATGAATTCCCCCACAAGCAGTTGCTCTGGATAATCAGGTGACTTGGGTCTGGGTCCTTATAGAAGTTTATAAGCAGAAACAGTTGATTTCGTTAAACATTCAACAAACCTTGATTGTACTCTTCTTGGACGTGTTCAGGTAAATTACCAGTTGACAGGTGAAGCATTTTCCCCTCGGTCAAACAGCATGAATGAGAGTCAAGAAGCAGACTCAGGATGCTTGGCCTTTCAGCTCAGTTCATTCAGTCATGATTCTACTGAGTTTTTGATGAATGATTTCATTATATTTTATAGTTAGCCTTATATTTTTTTCAGTTGAGCTACTAAAATGCTTAACTAATTTGAACCCATAGTAATTCACAATAGAATGACACATTATTCACTTCTGGTCTCTAGAGCTTGGAGTAGGTTGATTCAATAATGAAGATTACAGTGAACCAAAAAAGGAATAGAACATTTATTTCTCCCTAGTTCAGAGATCCTCTGAATTCAATCTTTATTCAGAATATCAATGCAAATGTGTGGATTCACTACTAACAAATTAAAACCACTTTTAAAAAACAATCATACAATTTGGATTTTATTACTCAGGAATACAATATTAAAAGTGCCTCCACCCTGACTACACTGTATTGAATTTCCTTGATATAGCTTCTGTGGTCTAATTTTTAAATTACATAAATATTTCAATCTTATTTGGATTGAAAACTTGAATGAACCACATAGAAATACCCTTGATGTCAGTTAGAGATGAAACAGTTATTTCTGTGTTATGTTGCAAAAAATTAAGAAATTGACTGTAATCATGAATGACTGTACTCTAATAGTCTTTATATCCTAGAGCTAAGTTCATTTTCCTCCCTTTAAAAATAAAATTCCAAGGAAATCTTGACCTGAAAGTATTTGTATAATTACCTATTTAATTTTGCAGTTGACATTTCAAAAGCTTATATTTCACTTCAAATCTAAGAGTCAGTGGCATCATTCATTCATCTAACAGATGTTTATGTTAGTTGTTGCTCTGTGCCAAGCTCTGGATTAAGACAACAGAGCCTCTGCCCTTCATGGAACCACCTCTACTGAGATTAATACTGTAACAGGTTATTATATATATATATATATATATATATATATATATATATATATATATATATTAGAGACCCAGGACACAAAAATTTGTGCACTCAGGGGTATGGAACCCCTCAGGAGATGTCCACCTGCTGGCTTAGACCCGCTCCTCAGGCAATCAGGACTAAGCTGGCAGCCAGACATCCCTCTGTCAGCCCAGGGGCCCTCGGGAGATGTCCACTTGCCAGTAGGGAGCAGGACTAAGCTGCAGTCAGACATTCTTAGATCTGCTGAGGAGGCGGCAGAGGCTCCTGCCACCACTGCTATGCTGGCAGCTGGCAGCCTGGCATGTGACTGAGCAGAGCTCCCCCTGTGGGAGCGCACTGACCACCAGGGGCAACTCCTGCATTGAGTATCTTCCCCCTGGTAGTCAGTGTGTGTCATAGTGACCAGTCATTCCCAGTGGGTCTGCTGTTAGGGTCAATTTGCATACTACCCTTTTATTATATAGGATAGAGGCCTGGTGCATGGGTGGGGGCTGGCTGGTTTTCCCTGAAGGGTGTCCCAGATCAGAGTGGGGGTCCCACTGGGGTGCTTGGCCAGCCTGGGTGAGTGGCTGATGGCTGTTTTTAGGCTGGCCACATCCCCTTCAGGGAGGGGTCCCTGCTGGGGTACCTGGCCAGCCTGGGTGAGGGACTGATGGCTGTTTGCAGCAAGGCTGGTGGGAAGCTGGTATCTGGGATTTATTTAACTTCTAAGGTTGAAACTTTGTTGGTTTACCTGGAGCCCAGGTTGGGTTGCCCCTGACAACCCAGGCTCCCAGTGCTTCCTTGAGCCCAAGGCTGGAAGCAGGTATCTCGGGTTTATTTATCTTCTATAATTGAAACTTTGTTGCCTTACAGGGAAGGCCACAGCCAGACTAGGCAGACAGGAACCTTAGCTTCCTGCATCACCAGAGCAAGCCTCCTGATTGTTCCAGCTCTTTGGCTGCCAGACACCATCTTGGCTGGGTTAATTTGCATATAGTTGCACTGATTGGCTGGTGGGCATGGCTTAGGTGTAATGGAGTGAGGGTCAATTTGCATATTACTCTTTTATTAGATTAGATGCCATTAAACATGAGCTGGGGAAGGGTATAGACCATAAGGTGGGTGGGGAAGGCTGGTTCTGGGGATTTAAATTGAAACCTTATGGGAAGATGTGTAGGAAAAGCTTTCAAGTGGTGTTCAAGGCTCCAAGGTGAAAACTAAGTATTGTGAAAGGGGACAAAAAAGAAATAGGAATTTAGAGAGAAGAAGCAACAGCCATTAGTATGGTGTGGAGGGGTAAATGGGAAAAAATAAAAAAACACAAATAAACAAAGGAGACATCTGTAATACTTTCAACAATAAAGATAAATTTAAAAAAATTAATGTTGGAACACTAAGATGGAAACATTTGGAAATTTGGAGATTTCTTAAAGCCTGCTCTTGATGAAGAAACTGAGGCCCAGTGCAATTGACATGTTTTGGTCGTATAAAGTTAAATTGTTAAACACAATTACTTTTATTGTGCTTGACAACTCTGGATGTATTAGACAGAATTGGTTTTTACAACTGAGGGTTTAAATCTTTATCTGCAAACAGTTGGCAAACATTTATTAGGCTTTCTTTATAATCAATATCAATCATTGTGATTTGCATCCCTTTTTAAAAATATCACAGGGAGTATTTTGACTCTTCAGTCACCTATTGGCTTTAGTCTCTAACTTGGAAATTGTTAGGTCTTCAGTGGTGCACTAAAAAGAAATTCCTAAGTTTATGCTTAACTTCCATGTAGTCAATTTGGAACCAGATATGGTTCATCTTGTTTAAATATGGGGATTTTTTTAATTGCTTTTCATCATTTTTAATTATAGACCTATTGGCTAACTAGACATCTCAACTATAATTTGCTCACTTTTCTTTTGATGGATGGCAAAGATTGAATATTCAGAGCAATAATTTATATAAACTGCAGATATCTTTTAGCTACCTTTCTAGTGCTAATATTTTTATTTCTTTGTGGAGAAATAAATTTGGGCTAATATTGTTTACTGCTCTCTTTGATATATTGTTAACTTTTTAATCAATACATAGGAATCTGCTACGTACTTAGTTCTGTATCTTAATAAATCTCTTATTTGGTGATGATTTTATAGGCCAATTAACATTGCCCCAAAGTCATACTCAGTGGGAATAATAATTTGACACAAAGAGTACAAGCAAGTGTTCCAGATACCTAAACATTGTGATTTAAGAAGTTTATATTGCTTTTGGAGGAGCTAAATATACTCTTGCCCTCTGTATTTAAAAAAATTTAGCCTGGTATACATTCACAAAATGAATATACTCATGTACCCAGCACCCAGTCAAGAAATAGAATGTCACCAACACCCCAGTCTGACTCTTAATATCAACAGTTTTGCTCTTTTTACATTTTTAAATAATGGAACCATAATTTTGTGTTTGTGAGATTCATTCATGTTATTATTATCTGCATATTTACATATCTTTATAGTATTCCACCGGACAAATATAAACAATTTATATTAGTCCATTCTATAGTTGATGGACATTTACATTGTTTCCAGCTTTAGTTTCTGACAAAAATGCCACTAAAAACATTCTTATATATGCATTTTGATGAATATATTGTGTATTTTTGTTTATTATTACTTAAGAGTGGAATTACTATGTTACAGGTCTGGGTCTGGTTATGTTCAACTTTAATAAATCATGACAAAATGACAAATAGTTTTCCAAAGTGATTGTAAAAATTACAGTTTTATCCACTGCATGGAGAGAGATAATTGTAGTTATTCACTTCCTTGTAACACTTGACATTGTATTTTTTTTTAATTATAGCTCTTCTGGTGTACACCAATAACTTTTCCAGGAAAATATTGTCCGAGCCTTTGACATACCCTCAGTAAACCTCTGTATTTGGATTGAGATATCTTCTGAGTCTTCTTTCCGTTTATGAAAGCATTGCTCCAACTTGACTGATTAATAAAGCAAACGTTTCTATATTTAGCAAGGAATTCAGAATAGTTCTATTCCTGGTAAATGCTGTTCCATACTTACCAATAACTTTGCTAAGTGAATGGGTAACTATGAAGAGCTTCAGTAAATATTTTTAATGCAAGTGCAGAAAACCACATTCAAACTAATTTAAAACAAAAATTAGGAAATTAATTGACTCTTATATAGCTAACAAGCCAGGCTTGGCTGGCTCCAGGGGTTAAGCTTCACATTCCTTATCAAGACTCTGTTTTTCCACTTGAACAGCTTATCTTCTTAGGCAACTCACCCCTTTCCCTGGGGAAGAATTTTTCTGATAGTTCCAAACTCTCAGAGGTTAAACAGAAATAGTAACAAGACAACAACGATAACAAATTTCTTCCTGTATTTCTGGAGCTCTCTAATACAAGTTCTGGAATTCAGTCTTTGTGGCTCTGACTGCCTTCCTTGGCTCCAGGTTGGCACCAGGTCCCCTTGGACCGCATGCTCTTAGAGGAACATTGATTCTTCAAGGAATATTAGGGTGCCATGGCTAGAAGAGAGGACAAGGGTTAGTGGAAAGCAAAAGCAACAGAATATCCACTGCAAGTCAGGTGACTTAAAAAGGGCAAGTTGTCTATTCCTCAAAGCTATAGAACTTATCTGTGGGCTAAGCAAAACGGCTGGAAAATTGTATACATAGACTGTGCCATTTTAGGCCCTGGGGGAACCACTTTTATTGAAACGTGCTAGGACACATGAGCCTGTATTGAGAGACAGAGATGAATGGCCCTGCAAAATTTTGTATATTATCATCTGATAGTACTGAGGACCCTGATTAGTCTATTTCAGTGTCCATGTTATAGGGTTTCATGGGAGAAAATTATTCCTGATCTTTGTGTCAAGAAGAGTTGAACCATTTTTAAACACCTTTTATGATTTTATCTTAAAAGTGTCGCAATTTCTGAAACTGATAATGTTTCCTGTTTGCATTGCTGGAATGATAGAGTCAATTGTATGGCATGTTTTAGTCAAATATATTATGCCGCGGTGCATAGTTTTCTAGGGCTAGCTTCACTGTTATTTTTATCCTGTATTTCCTTTAAATTATGATTTCACAACTCTTTTTTATTCTGTTATATGTCCTTTGTAAATATTCTGAAGTATTTTCTGAAACAAAGTTGACAAATAAGTAGAATTTGTGAAAATTTTGTTCCATACATTCAAACTATCACCACAAAAAAAGTCAATCTGCTTGGCTTTGGCAAGAAGTTATTAATGGGACTTATTTTGGGTTCCAGTTTTATCTGAAAGGGTCGTGAAACACTACAAAATCAGAAGACTGGATGAAGGGGGCTTTTGCCTTACTCGGTTAAGAACCTTTACAACACTGAATGAATTCGTGAGCCACTACACCAAGACAAGTGATGGCCTGTGTGTAAAGCTGGGGAAACCATGCTTAAAGGTAAAATGCTTTCAAGCTGTGTTCATTTATTTTTGAAGTTAACTTTTCCCCTTAAGGTACTGAATATTTTTCATGTGATTCATCAGTTCAGGAAAAAAAAAAAAAAAAAAAAAAGGTCATTTGGTTACTTAAGGCATGGACAGGTAGACTATGGCCCATGTGCCAATACTGTCTCACACTTACTTTTGTTAGTGATTTTATGGGAACATAGACATGCTCATTTATTTACAAATTCTCTTTGCTTTTTTATTGTAATAGCTGAGTTCAGTAATTGCAATAGAGACTGTATGACCCACAAAGACTAAAATATTTGCTATCTTATTCTTTTCAGAAAAAGTTTGCTCACTTTTGACCTAAAGCAATCTCTGAGTACAGAAAATATTCATTCTCTGCACTAAGAAATTAATACAGTATCCTGCCATCAAAGCACTTAATGATATGGCTGGGGAGAAAAAAAGTGCCAGAATATAATTCCTACTTAGATTTGCATTTAGGAATATTAATATGAAGTTAGTAGGTTCATTATCTGGATGAGTTATCTACATATAGGTATCATTAAACTAATCATTCTAATAGTTTGATTGTTTGTCTGGGAGGAGATAACATTTATAGACTGTGTCTACATCCATCACCATTTAGTTGTTTGCTTGTTTTACCGAAATGCATTTAAAGTTATGCAGTGGCCATGTGCTGTGGCAGGGCAAGCCCTCAGCTTCTCCTCAGAGTCCAGGTCTTACGTACTGTCAGTGGGTTAGCCAGCACTGTGGTTTATATCTGCATGACTGATGAAAGCATGGTGACACCTGATCAGAACTTTATGGACACTAGAAGCTGAAGAATTTTATATAGTATGTATAGAATACATTGAGTTAAATTCTGCCAAGTTAATATGCAATTGTGGTGTAAGTATGTACATCTTACATAGTACAGTATAGGAATGACCCCACAGTAGTATCTAAGCACATCCTAAGAAAAGCTCCCAAAGATACAGCTTATATCCAAAACATAAAAAGATAGAGCTTATAAAATACTCAATATATAGCTTATACACAAAGATATAGCTTACAAAGTGCTCAGTTTAACTAATATTGTTAAATCTAGTGAAGAAAGGGGTTTACGGAGAAGCATAGGGTGGTAGAAGGTAAACTAGATTATGGATTCTACGAGAGCAGTGGCCTGGCCTTTTTGGTTATGGAGTGGAACCTACTTGAAATATTTATTTATTAAATGGACAAGTAAATGGATGAATGAACAAACAAATTAATTTCAAAAAAGATGAAAATTTTAATTATGCAAAAATATGTGATACGTATAGAAAATGCTATAGGCCAAAGGGTTTGGGAAGTAATTGTGAATGAGGTGGAAACTTCAATTTGGTCTTAAAATTTAGCTAGGAAAAGAGGCAGAGGGAAATCATTCCAGATTGTGAGGGAGGGATTGGGGGTGGGGTGGGATGGATGGATAGCAGGTGCCTGAGTTAGCAGGATATTGGGGGGGGGGCAATGTGGAGATCAGCTTGAAGACGTAACTACTATTAAGTAATTACTAGTATATAGATTCTGCCACAACTGCTTTTTATTTAAAGCAATTAGAATACAATTTATAATATTTTGTTTTTTTTTTTATTAAAATGGTCTTTTTAAAAAAGGACATGGACTATTACTTTCATTCAAAAAATTGTTAAGTCTTTTTTCTAACAAATATTCTTATTATTCCGTGACACAGATACAAGTGCCAGCTCCTTTTGATTTGTCATATAAAACTGTGGACCAGTGGGAGATAGACCGCAACTCTGTGCAGCTGCTGAAGCGATTAGGATCCGGTCAGTTTGGCGAAGTGTGGGAAGGCCTCTGGAACAATACTACTCCAGTAGCAGTAAAAACCTTAAAACCAGGTACGAAGATGAGAATGTCAAAGGTTCAAGGGCATATGTTGATTTTTATAAGTTCAATTTGCCACTGTACATGTCCAAGAGGTCACAGGACGGTCCATGCAGACATCAAGCAAGTGTTGTAATCACCCTCTGGCCCAGGTGACCGTAACCCGGGGCCAAGGCTTAGACTGTAGGGTGAGACCATGCTCCCTGTATCAGCTAAGTCAATATGTCCCCTATGTAAGATTTCAATAGGCATCTTTTCTCTAGCGTTAGGGTCCAACCCTCCAGTGTCCCCCCTCCCCTTTTCTCCTAGGTGTAGTTAAAAATGCTCATTTACAGAATATACTTAAATCAGTGGAAACTTGAAGTTATTTCAGGGGATGATTATTTTCTTATACACTGGTTGCGTATGGTCAAAAGACAAAATGGTCCAACTAAGGAACTCATATTTGAAAATTTAAGAACTATTTTTTCTTCTATCTTCTTTTTCCCTGTAGTGAAAATTGAAACTATACTAAAATCAGTATTTATTCAGCCAGACATTATTTTATTTACTTTAAAAATGAGGTAGGAGAATTGAGACAGATTAAATAACGTTCCTAAGACTTACTTGTCATACAATATTAAGGAGATTTTTTTCATTTCTTTTTCTTTATTGATGTTTTTACATATGTGTCCTTATTGCCCCCTTGCACCACCCCCACTCATGCCCTCACCCCCTGGTGTCTGTGTCCATTGGTTATGCTCATATGCATGCATATAAGTCCTTTGGTTGATCTCTTCCCCTTATCCCCACCCTCCCCTACTTTCCCTCTGAGATTTGACAGTCTGATCATTGCTTCTCTGTCTCTGGATCTGTTTTTGTTCATCAGTTTATGTTGTTCATTATATTCCATAAATGAGTAAGATCATGTGATATTTATCTTCCTATGACTGGCTTATTTCACTTAGCATAATGCTCTCCAAGTCCATCCATGCTGTTGCAAATGGTAAGAATTCCTTCTTTTTTACAGCAGCATAGTATTCCATTGTGTAGATGTACCACAGGTTTAATTCACTCTGCTGATGGGCACTTTGGCTGTTTCCAAGTCTTAGGTATGATCAATTGTGCCGCTAAGAACAATAGGGGTGCATATATCCTTTCTAATTTCTTGGTATATATTCCTAGAAGTGGGATCACTGGGTCAAATGGGAGTTCCATTTTTCGTTTTATGAGGAAACTCCATACTGTTCTCCACAGTGGCTGCATCAGTCTGCATTCCCACCAGGAATGCCCCAGGGGTTCCTTTTTTATTAAGGAAATTTTTAAATGGCTCCATGCCTCAGTGTTATCATTTGCAAAATAGAGTTAAGGTCAACCTAGCAGAGTTGGTATGAAGATTAAATTAGGTCATTAGTGGCAATGCTTTACATATTGTCTGATTTATAGTACACAGCCAATCAAAGATATAACTATAATAAAACTATAAACTATAATAATAACAAAGTCAGTAAAAGGTAGAGCTAGAATTTGAACTCACATCTACTCCTACTGCATCACACCCCAAGGAAGTGACATTCTATGAAAGTGAAATGTTGCTGTAGTAGCTGCATACTTACTTCTAATAACGAGAAAGAATAGTAACCAAAAGCTAAAATATAATTCTCTGGGGGACCGCCCTTACTTACCTGGTCCAGAATTCTTACAAGTTTAGAAAGCCACCAGGTGGCAGCACTTGAGCACCTGGGCGCTGCTAGCTAGCAGACTCGTAAACACTATTGTTCCAAACTGACCAAGGATTGGATTTAAAAGTTTTGAGGTGAACATCTCAAATACTACACAAACTGCTATACCGTAAGATAATTTGCAGCTTCAGCATTAGATCATGTTGTATTCCTTTTACTGACACCAAACCAGGTTTTTGGTGTTTGCTGTGATCAAATGCGAGATCCACACAAAAATCAATGTGGAACAGGAACTGTAGGTAGCAGTGTTTTATCTGCTTCCAAGAGCTGAAAATTGTGCACTGCCCAGTAGGTGCATGCATTCCTTTAGTAATTAATTATAGTTAAGAATAAAATTTTAAAAATTAATTTTGTTAGGATACAAGTACATCTCCAGTTGTTTGCATTTAACCAAGTAATTAATAGGGCTGTTAGCTATTCATTTTGGCTTAGGAGCATTGTGAAAAATTTACTGAGACAGCGAGTGTGCCATAAACTGAGTAAGTGTGAGACCCTCTGTCATAACAGTGAAGAACATAAAGTTTGGTGTAGGACACACCTGAGTCATAACGTGGCTCTGCCCTCTAGTACTTCGGACAATTTATTCAACTTTTTGAACCTCCTCATCCAAAGTGGAAACTATGTTAGTTTCTACTTCATAGGATTTTATAAGGACAAATTGAGTAAATTTACATAGACTATCTGCAGTGAGTTCTTAATAAATGTTAGCTTCAATGTCCACTGATGTACAAATTTGCCAGTGCAGAAGCCCAGCCTTGCCATTCACCAATAGGGAACAATGCAGAAGCACTTTTAAGTGGCCAGATGCCATGCGAGTACTCCAGGGGAGGGAAGGCGACCTGTTCCAGCTCCTGAGATTTTTCACGGTCACTGTGTGTTGATGATTTTGAATCCTAATTTTGCGGATAATTGACAGTGAACTTTAATGTCCAATCTAATGCTTTTCCAAAAAGAAGCAGTTAGCTATCCACCTAACATTGCTCTTCAAGGAAGACCTTCTGGAGGTCAAAAAAGAAGAAAAAAATCAGATTTCTTATATCAAAAAATGTGCCGCAATAGTTTTTTTCTCCAACAGGAATAATTATTATTGATTTACAGTGTAATAGCAGCAAACAGCTTTGGTGATTGGTTAAATGTCTTCACTTCACTGGGGCCATTAATCAATCTCAGCAGCTATTTATTGCTTAGCAGACTACCATGCAATAAAGACAAGCCTGAAATCAACTCCCACAGTAGCTTTGACAGGCAGAAATTAATATTTAATGTTGCATTACAAGCGGAGTTGAGATAGGGTCTCCTTTGCTGCACAGCTGGTCAGCTGTAACCAGTGCATCCAGCCCTCACCTGCAGAGGCTCCTGACATACAGTGGTTTCAGCTATTGTGGACTGTCTGATTGGGCACTGATTTGGGTGTCCTGTATCCCAGGAATCTGATGCCCACCCAAAGCATCAGCATAGAAACATATTGTATATCTGAGTTGTCTGAATGGTGATCATAATTTCTGCTATCATTGGACACTACATAAATCAGATTCATTTTTTGGGGGATGGGAAGTATCCAACTATATTCGTATCTGATCATAGGCCAATCTAGTAACAACCAAGAACAAAGTTCTTTATTATGGTTTGAGTGCCTCTTTTATATTCAGCTTCATTTTGCCACTTTGATTCAAGATTTTAATGATACTTGATTATATAGAGCAAGGAAATGGTGTGGATGAAACTGAAGAAGCTCAGCAAAATGTGATGGAAAAGAGAATAGGCCATTTCCCCTATCTTCCTTCTTTAAGTCCTTACCCCCTCCCCTTCTCAGCCTGCGAACAAATACATACAGTTGATTTAGTTAGTTCACTCCAGTGTATGCTATTTCTAATCATACAAATTATGGTCAAGAGTCATTAAATACATACTTGTATGTGTCAGGCACTGTTATTATCTTGATCATCATTTTATGATGTCAGTGAGATTATTAGCCACATTTTACAGATGGAGAAACTGAAGTTCAGAGATGTTTGGTGACTTACTAAAGTTCACACAGTGAGCCAGGATTTGTTCAGAACTGAGTTTAATTGAGCCTGGGTTCTGAACTTCTGGACTTTCAAAGAGCATATAAAAGGATAGATGGCCTAAATGCTTTAGTGAAATGATCTGCCGGTCACATGTAACTCTTCTTAGCTTCACATTAGTAAAACGGTCAGATTATTTATTACCTTAGAATGTCAGAGCTTATCTCCATGTATCAGTTCAAATATCAGTTGTGAAATCTTCAACATGAGACGATGATGAGTGGAACAGCCTCTTTGAGCATCAGTGGAAATATTTGCACTATCCATAGTGAATACTGAGGTGTGAAATTATAGCATTTATTTACTTACCGTAATCCCTCTGAAACAGCATATCCCACAAGAAGTTAAAATTTAAAAATTACTGATGAAATGTAAACTCCAGGTGTCCTCCTCTTCTCAGATTTTATTTGATGATAACTACTTTGTACTTTGCATGGTGAGTCAGAGTTCAGCCATTTAAATGTAATTAATTGTAGATAAGTCTCCAGAATAGGCCTAATACTGTATCCCTTATCATAGGATCAAACTATTAAGACTCTGACTGTAGAAGTATTAACGTAGGAGAAAATGGTGAATATCAGTTTGAACTTAGACATAAATGACTGATGGAAAAATACTAAATTTTGGGAGTGGCCTTTGAATATTTTCTACTTGGTCTATACCATATGTTCCTACAGAAATAAAGACATAAATATAGCCAAATGTCATTGCTGTAGGGTTGTTAACCACCTATTCCTATAATGGGCACAAGGACAGGATCCTGGGCCAAAAATATCCAGTGTGCTCCAGTATTTGTGTTAACTGAAGTCTTCTTTTTGTGTTCTGAAGATGCCTGCCTTGTTTTGTCAATTAGACTGTCAGTCTCTCTTTTTTTCTTTATTTTTCACATGGATCTGAACCAACCTTCCTTCAGCTACAGGTCATAACACCTAAACTGAACACCCTGATGCAACAATATATCCAGTATTAGGTTGCTCTGGCTAAACTGATTCTCTTCTTTGATAAATCTGAAGATTTGTGACACCAATGCTCTGACTTTGCTGAGAGGCAGGAAGCAATCTTCGCGATTCCCACCAGGCTGCTGTGAGAACAGGGAAGCTTCAATAACTTAGAGTGATTTCCCCCTCTTCTTGTTTCAGGTTCAATGGATCCAAATGACTTCCTGAGGGAGGCTCAGATAATGAAGAACCTAAGACATCCAAAGCTTATCCAGCTTTATGCTGTTTGCACTTTAGAAGATCCAATTTATATTATTACAGAGTTGATGAGACATGGAAGTCTGCTAGAATATCTCCAATGTAAGCTAAAGACTTAATAAAAGGAAAAAAGAGCGTAATTTCGTTTAGCAAGTCCTATAAATGTCAATTCAGTGAGCTTTCTATAACCCAAAGGATATTTACTATGTGTATATCGGTGAGAATGAATGTCTTCACATTGAATTGCTCAACTATTCTTTAATGGGATATATACTATGTACTCAAAGGAAGGAAAATATTTATGTAGTGGGAGAACAAAGTGTTCACAATAGCTACATCAAAGTACATAAATGTAATGTGGAAAATTGAAGAATAAATGTTTTGCATGATGCTTTGTTTCCTATAATAACTAATTAAACATTATCAGTCATGGGCCAAGATTTTCTGTGGCTCAGAATTAGGGGATATAAAATATTTTCAGAGAAACAGAGGGAGAAGTAACTTCATTTTTTTTTTATTTGCCAGTGTTTGACTAAGTTGTAGTTGTTGGTGTTTAAAATACGTTCACTGTTAGACAATATATATAATTTTTGTACTAAAAAGCAGAAATATGCTATTGCTTTGTTTTTACAGCTGCTTCCTATAGTCAGAGAAGACTTAAAGGCATTGTAAAACTTGGATGTTCATTAATGAAAACTTTCATAAGCAACAATATAGTAAGCCTTAAAATGAGATGTTCAAAGTAGTTGAGATCAAGAATTGAGAGAATACAGTTGACTCTTGAACAATGTGTGGTTAAGATGCTGACCCCACACACAATTGAAAATTTATGTATAACTTTTGACACCCTCAAAGTTAATTATTATAATTATCCCTCAGTAGCTATCGAAGCTTGGTTTTAAGACCCCATGCAGACATCAGAATTCATGGATGCTTAAGTCCCCCATATTACATGGCATAGATCAATGTATCCAGTCAGCCCTCTGCATCTGCAGACTCCCAATTGCAGATCAAAAACAGTTCAGGTATTTACTGGGAAAACAACAACAAAAACACAGGGACCTGTGAAGTTTAAACCATGTTGTTCAAGGGTCAACTGTAATTCATATATAAAAAAAGAATTTTCTAAATTTTTTGAAATGTCAGAGTGGGATTGATATAATGTACAAGAGGTAAAGGGAGATGAGAATAATATGATGAAGATATCAGAAAGATACAAGTATTTTCTTATTTCAGGTGAGGCTAGTAATATTAAATTGCAAAACTAAATTAGAAGAACCAAGAACATAAGGCCTGTTAAAATGCTATTACAAGCAAAAACACGCTAGCTCCCTTGCATAAATATATAAAATTTAACAGCATCAGAATACGTCGTGCACTATAGAAAGACTAACTTTAACCAATGAACCTTTGTCCTTATTCCCAGGGACAAATGTATGGGAGCCATTTTGGTTCATTGTTAACAAAAATACTTTCTCAAGGTCACTTATAACATTCACAGTGTTAAGTCTAACAGTCAATTTCTAATCCTCAGACTAATTATCAGTACTTTATTTGGTGGACACTGTCTCCTTCTGGAAGCACTTCCTTCAGGACACTTCACCCAATGGCTTTTCCTCCTATGCTTCTTGCTGGCTCTTCTCAATTTATGTGATCTCTGTCATGTCTTAGACCTCTCAAAATCTTAGAACTTTTCACAACTCTTTTGCCATATCCCTCGCTAATCTCAGTCAGCTGCATTATTTAGTAATGTTTATGTATGAATAATTCCCCAATATATATCTCTTCATTACTTGAGAATCATACATCCAACTGCCTTCTCAACTTCTCTACCTAATTGCCGTGTCAGTCTGAATAATGTAGGTACGATGCAGTAAGGAGCATCCTTCAAGTCCCACAGACTTAACAAGTGTTTCTTCTCCTATGATACATGTACAAAATAGATTGACTGGTGCCTCAGTCTTTTGATCACCTTGCCAGGGGCAGGGGATAGAACTAATCTTAGTCTGGCTCTTAAAGTTTCTAACCCTGAGTGACAGGGGTGACTTTTCGTGTCCTCTTCACTTGACCTAATCAAGTCAAATAGTGTAAGGGAGTATGATTCTCTAAGGTGTTTGAATGGAGACAAAAATAAATGTATGTGAGTAGCCCTACTACCTATGTTTATTAGGCATTTTAAACATGTCCCAAACTGATCTTGTATTATTCCCAGTAATCTGCTACTCTTATGGTTTTTCTTTCTTTGACAATGTCAATAATTGGACCTAATACCTTGGATTCATTTCTACTTCTCACATCTCATGTCTAACCAACCAGCAAATTCTATTGCTTTCCAAATATGTCCAGAATATTATTACTTCTCAGTACTCCCACTCTGGTCCAAGCCATCATCAACTCTCTCCTTGGTTCTGAAGGAGCTTCTTAACTGGAATCCCTCTTTTGGTTCTTGAACCCTTCATTCTCTTCATAATATAGTAGCTGGAAAAATCCTGTTAAAATGTAAATCAGATCATGTTCCTCTTCAGCTCAAACTTTTCAGTGAATCCGATTGGTTCTACTCTTTATAACCCATAAAGTACTGAGTGACCTGGTTCTCCATTACTTCTCTGCCCACATCTCCCGTAATTTTCCCCTTGTTCACTCTGTGTCAGCTGCACTGCTCTTCTTTGCTAATTTTCCAGTCTTCCAGATGTGCTTTCTTTCAGGTGCTTCACACTTGCTGTTTTTTTTAGATCTGAAATTGTTTCCCATTTCCTATCCACATAGTGCACTTCCTTATTTTCTGAAAACCTTCCTGAAAGATCTTCAGACATCCCCATTATGGTGAGTCTCTCACTGATCACCCTGTAAATTCTAAAATTTAATCTCCCTCTACTGACTCTTTATATTCCTCTTTCCCGCTTTTTGTTTTTTCTTTTAGCTGTTAACTGTACTCCATGGCATTTATGTAGCTTATTTTAATATCTTCTAAAGTACAACTCCATGGGAGCAGAGACTCTTATTTGTTTTAGTGCTAGAACAACTGCATATAAATGTTGTGCACTAATTATGTACAGACTGACTGAATGGATAAATTCATGGATAGGTTAAGCTGGGGCTATTCTGAACCTAATAAGACGGACTTGGAGTCAAGCTTGTTTTGAGGCTCTTAGTATCAGATTGAAAAGGGCCACTTATTACCCTGTAGACTCTCTTGGCATTGAGAATTTCTGTGGCTTGTTAATGTGTTTTACTCGAGGCTAAGCATGAACCCTGTCATCATCTGGGTTGGGATATGAGGTCAAGTTTACCAAGGTTGCCATTCACCAGGGTAGTAAATGGCAAGGAGGAGTAGTGAAGGTATGCATATTATAGACAATCTCTTCCCAATCAAGAGGACTTAAATTCAACAAGTGATCTTATAATGAAATTTCTACTTTTAAATAGCCTATAATGGTAAATATTAAGACAAGAGACTCCTGAGTGAAGGAACATAACTGAAAATATTTTCTTGCTACCGACGTAAATTGTCACATGTCTGTGAACCTTTATATCAGTTTTGACATCTGGCCATTTTATTTGAAGTGTGTTCTGAGGTTGAGTTCGGCAGTTACTTGGCCACTACACTTTTTCAGGGTAGGAAATTTGTTATTACTCAATTTCCTTCTCTATTGTGCCTGTCAGTGAAAACATTTTTATGTCCACTGTAATAGGATTAGATGTTGTATTTGATAGTTGAAATAACATACACATTTATTTTTCTATAGAACCATCTTTATAATCCCTAAGCTTGGCTGAATATTTTTTGCAATAAATTTCTCCAAAATGGGAGAGGCTTGTCAAAAGACTTCAGCATTGAGGGTAATTGATGCAGGTATTTCTTATTGAAATTTTGAAGAGGATAAATATCTGCATTATTTTCTGGTTTAGTTCGGCTTGTTTTCTTTCCAATAAATACTTATAGATCTGACATATGTTAGGATGTTTTCTTAAAAAATAAATAAAATCTTAGCATGTTGCTCATCATTTCATTGACAGTTCACTTAAGTAAACTGAAGGAGACAGGAATGTTTTCACTGAGATAACTTTTAATTGAATACAACTATATAACTTGCTGCTGTTTGTGTGAATGGAAGTTCCTCTGGAGTCTCTGACTTTATGGTGCTCAAGAGGGATGTCACCATGTCCTCAGCTCCCACCCAGCCCTCAACCCCTTATACTCCATCTCCAGAGAAACAGCTTTTCCTGCCACCAGTCGCCAATGACGCCCCTAGTTATTGTATTTAGCAAAGGATGTGTAGGCCCTATCTTGCTGGACTTATTTGTAGACTTTGACAATGGTGGTGACTCTGTTTCGCACCCTAAATATTGCTGTTTCTCATATTGATTTCTAACATTTTTTTTTCACTTTTAATGTTTAACTCCCACTCATAAACTGACTGTTAAGTCATTATCTCTAGCTGCCTTCTCTCCCCAGAACTCTAAACAGATATGCTTGTTTTCTCTTAGGCATTTAAATTTGGATAATCCACATGCACCTCTAGCTTAACAAATGCTAAACTCTTTAATTCTGATTAGGCAGCAGCAATGATAACAAGAATAGGTGGGGTTTATTTAGTTCTTTCTAGGTGCCAGGCATGGTTTTAAGTGCTTTACATGTCTTAACTGATTTTAATTTTGATTTTAACAATAGTTATTGCTCTGTCGATGAGGAGATGAGGCATAGGAGTGTGAAGCAGCTTACCCATGGGCAGGAAAGAAATGTGAGGCAGAGCCCTGATCCAAATTCTGGCACTCTGGCTTCCCACCAATCTTTTTAACCTCTGCACTATAGTTATCTCTCAAGTCAGGAGCTGTGCCTAAGACTTTGGACCATGAATCCCATACATTTTTTCACAACATTTGGCCTATTCAGTGGGGATAAGGATGGTTTAGATTTATATGATGGTTTGTAAATTATTCAGAAAGCTGAACACATCTATTAAGAGTGTGGCAGCTACATACTATCCAGGGATGGCTGGTCCCATTTCACAAAGTCATCACAAAATAACACTAACCTCTATTAGTGATCAAACTGACCTTACTACACGAATTTCCTCTATTTAGTAGTATAGACCTTGAGCAGTAGGAGAAACTAGGTCTATTAAAGGGATGCCCAATGACAGGCTAAAAAAGGGAAATTAAAAAACGTATCAAACAGAATGGAGTACAAATGTAATATATACATTTATAACTACTGGTAGACCCTTCATTTCTGTTAGTGAGCTAGTTCTTGAGTACAATGTGATGGAAGAATGAGAACTTTTCATCAGCTTAGTCATTCAGATTAGCATTGTTTTACTAAAGACTAAAACAAACTATGCAATGTTTGAAAGACATCTTGAGGTGACAAAGTAACAATTTCCATGAAGAGATGAGATAGTGATATGAAGTATGGAAAATGGCAAAACCTGGACTCTTTCAGATATTTATAGCTGCTTGGATCATGTGATACTATTGTTTCTTTCTCTGTGTAACACTCATTCAGGGGAGAGCAGACTGCAGCCTTGGATTGTGTTTGGATTCTGAAAATTATTGCCTTATTAACCTGTTACAAGAAATAAAAACTTTTATGTGGTTAGATATATATTTTTGCTCAACAGATCAGTGCCATGGTTCTTAATCCCATGGAGAGCTCATTTCATCAATATTCTCAGAATTTACTTCACTAATTTAAATGTTTCCTAAAGTAAATCTTTTCTCTTATTGCCTAGATGATGGTGGATCAAAAATCCAACTGACTCAACAGGTCGACATGGCGGCACAAGTTGCCTCTGGAATGGCCTATCTGGAGTCCCAGAACTACATCCATAGAGACCTGGCTGCCAGAAATGTCCTTGTGGGTGAACATAATATCTACAAAGTGGCAGATTTTGGACTTGCAAGAGTTTTTAAGGTGAATTTGCTTTCACTTTAATTAGGTTTTTTTTTTTTTGTGTGTGTGTGTGTGTGTAATGGATCAAAATCATAATAGACCAGTAGACTTATAGATTTACTGTTATTATTTTTTTAAAAAAAATACTGAGAAGTGAGGATATTTTTTCCATTGATTTTTAGAGAGAGTGGAAGGGAGGTGGTAGGAAGGGAGGAAGAGAGAGAGAGAGAGAGATTGATTTTGATTGGTTGGTTCCCGCTCATGCTGAATCTGAGTCAGGGATTGAACCTGTAACTGAGGACTGGAAATGGACCTTTCAACCCTTCGGTCTGTGGGCCAATGCTCTAACCAACCAGGGATGTTATTCTTTAAGACAATGTTTCTCCAAGTTAGTCTGTGGTCCATAGGACACTTTAATAGCCTAGGGCCTTACAGACAAACTACCTCCTATTTTTAATTCTTCACCAAGGAGAAGGAAATAGAGGAAATAATGATTAACCAGATGGGAGAGTATATAATTAAGTTTGTAGTTGAATTAATGATTTATTTTTCAGTACCAGTAGCCTTTGTTTGTCTGCCTCTATTTCCCTTATTAAGAGCAGCACACTTGGTACAGTTACCTGACTCACTTTTGCTCACTTTATGCCAGAGTAATATTCATGCTGCCAGCAATCATGGACTTTTTAATTTCTGGTCTAAAATACATTGATACAGACTATATACTATTAGGTCTTCCTTCTCCTCCTCCCCCCCCCCTCCTCCTCCTCCTCCTCCTCCTTCTCCTTCTCCTTCTTCTATTTTTTATTGATTTCAGAGAGGAAAGAAGAGGGAGAGAGAGGTAGAAACAGCAATGATGAGAGAATCATTGATTGCTTGCCTCCTGCATGTCCCACACTGGGGATTGAGCCTGCAATTTGGGCATGTGCCCCGATCAGGAATCGAACTGTGACCTACTGGTTCATAGGTTGATGCTCAACCATTGAACTACACCAGACAGGCGAAGTGATTTTCTCTAAATTTATTTTTTTTATTTCTACATTGTACCCTAAAATTATGGGTGTAGGGCATGAAACATAATAAATAAATGATTCTCTTTTGATCTTCATGAATTCATCACTTTTTTGTAAATTAATTAGAATCCCAGTGAGTTGATATATTAATTTAATTCATTTGGATTCTACTTTTTAGTGTTAGAACATGGTTACATGGTAATTATCAAAGTCAATTGCCTTTAATACCAGCAGTAAATAATAAACAGACAGCTTTTGCTTTAAATTTTTAAAAAAGAATTTCCTAAAGAGAAGATGTAAAGCCAATATTATCACACACAAATTCTCCCATATGCAGTGGAATGCTTTCAGTGCTATTTTTAGCACACAGTAGGCTTTCAAGTATTATCCTATATAATAAAAGCTAATATGCAAATTGTGCCATCAAGAGTTTGATCACTCGTGATGACATGTGCTGACCACCAGGGGAGCAGTGCAGAACATGGCAGGGGACCAGCGGCACTGGTGGGGTGCTGAGGGAGTGAACAAAGGAGGAGGCAGGGAGGCCGGGAGGTGGGGATCTTCATTGGCCCTGATGGTCAGCCAGGCCTAGGGACCCTACCTGTGCATAAATTTCATGCACTGGGCCTCTAGTTTTATTAATAACGTCTCAGAGAATTTGTTTTAAACTTGTATCTCAGCTTTGGAATTTGCTACCATGCTCATTTTGAATCCTTTTCCTCTGAATTTTAATGTGAAGCAGGTTATAGATGAATGAAGGTGGCAAAAATATACATCACTTTAGCTTAGCTTGATTTCTTAATGCATTAACAGGTAGATAATGAAGACATTTATGAAGCTAAACACGAAATAAAGCTGCCAGTGAAGTGGACTGCACCTGAAGCCATTCGTGCTAATAAGTTCAGCATTAAGTCTGATGTGTGGTCGTTTGGAATCCTTCTTTTTGAGATTATTACTTATGGCCAAATACCTTATAGTGGTGAGTAATTAATTCTGAAGTAGGCCTTTCTGCTGCAGATCACTTACTTAGCTGTGACTTTAATAGCTTCACCTAGACTTAGAGGGCAGAGTGGTGAGGATGACCACATCATCTGTCTTCGGAAGCATAAGAGGTAAAATCTGATGGTGACGATTTGCATTAATGAGGCGGTTTACTGGCTTCTTCTCCTTTGCTCTTGAGCTGCAGTCTTACAGACATTACTTGCCACAAGAATTAGTTTGACCTCTGCAGCCTGGGAAGGGGATGGTAGACCTCATATCTTCATTGCCAAGGAAATCACTTTGCTTTGTATTCTAGAGAGCATAAGTGTCCATTAACTTAATCATCTTATCTTTAACTTGTTTTATTTTTACTGTTGTTGATTTTATTCTACATCTTTAGGAATGACAGGTGCTCAGGTAATCCAGAGGTTGCTTCACAATTATAGACTCCCTCAACCATCTAACTGTCCACTGCCATTCTACAACATCATGTTGGAGTGCTGGAATGCAGAGCCTAAGGAACGGCCAACGTTTGAGGAACTGTATTGGAAACTCGAGGACTATTTTGAAACAGACTCTTCATATTCAGATACAAATAGCTTTGTAAGATGAACAGTAAAGAAGAGAATCAAATAATGAAGTAGAAATGAAGTTCAATAATCAGTCCAGAAATACAACCTTATTAACCAGCTGCAAAATGAGTTTATCTTGACATACTCAAGTGAAAGGTCAATTCGGCCATGTATTATAAAAAAAAAATTACTTGCACATTTTATTGACTGGACAACACTACAGGACAGTCTAAGATGGCCTGCCATTTTCTCACTGCCGGAAAAAAAATCAAACACACTAAACAAAGTTATTTTTCTTTTTAAAAGATACTTACATTTCTATTTATTGTTCGAAATGCCGATCAACAGGATCAACACATGACACTCAATTTTTACTCAGTGACTGTTGTAGCATTTTCCTGTTTACTGATTAAAGTGGTTGTTCATTATTCGTCAGATCGCTGAATCCCATCAGACTGTATTATGAAGGAATTTGATTGCTTTGCTGCACAGCAGGACCCATGCTTTGAGAGTTTTTCCTTCTCTTTAAATATCCTGCAACTACAATAATGGTAAAGCCATGTTAAATGACTTGATTGTACTTGGAGTAATTGCCCATATTTTTTTCTGTGCATAAAAAATGAAGCAGCTGTTGAGAAAAAGAATTAAAATTTCTCTCATTTTGTAGAAGGAAATGATGGAATTTTCTATACCTCAATATGTGTCATCTGAGAATCATCTACATTAGTTTTAATCTCTTAATGTTAAGAATCAGATTGCAAAGCTGATGAGTTATTATATGTGGAAATATGCAAGAAACATCTAATAGCCTGAATATCTGAGAAGTAAGTATCAAAATAGTTTAGAAAAACAAGAGGAGAGCCATAGGATTGCCATGGCCTGCAATTTCTGAAGAATAAAACACACACACAAAACTTACCTTTGACCTATAGACCAGAGTTTAAAATTGACTACAAAACAAGTCAAGCTCTGAATAATGTCTAACCTTGGTTATGGAACTATATTTTTTTCCTGGTAAGACAAGAGGGTTTTTAATCATCTTAAATGTGCATTAATTTTGGTAAGAATATTACTATCTTCTTAAGCAATGGGTATATCAAATTTTGTGCCCCATTAGGTGGTTTGGGACAGTTCTAAAAGGTAGTTGCAAAATCAAATGCATATTCAAAGATTTTCTGGTGTAAAGATTAATATGAACAAAACAAGCCAGGAGAAGACGGAAGTGTATTTTGCCACTCTTTTTAAAAGGAAAGAAGAACATATCAAACAGTTTCAGAAACCCCAATTCAAAGTGGATTAAACAGTAAGTAAACTTGTAAATTTTCCAACTGGGACACAAGAGGTAGAGATGACTCCAGGCAGAATGCCATTAGCTGCAGTTCAATGATCTTAACTAAAATCCAAGTCCTTTCCCACTCTTCCCTCTGCCACCAGCATTGTCCGAATTCTCACAGTCACGGGTGGCTGCCAGTAGCAGCTGAAGTTCCCTGTTCTCTTCTCATTTGGTAAAGAAAATGGGAAACTGTATCTCTGCATTTTCATCTTACATAAGAATCATTCTTTTTCTGTCCAGACAAATTGGGGTCATATGCCCAACCCTGGACCAATAATAGGCTTAATGTGAATGTTAAGTGCCAGTTGGTTGGAAATGCGGTCATCTTTCCTGGAGACAAGTTGGAGGTTAGCTTAACTGAATAAAATTAGAAAATATTAGATACTGGATATTATTAATTAAAGAGAAAATTCCATGAGAACTTTATATAGGTGTGATTATACACACACACACACACACACACACACACACACACACACACACACACACACTAGAGGCCCAGTGCACAAAAACTTGTGCACTCAGCAGAGTCCCTCAGTCCCGCCTGTGCCCTCTCACAGTTTGGGACCCCTCGGGGGATGGCTACCTGCTGGTGTGCCTGGCCAGCCTGGGTGAGGGGCAGAGGATCATTTCAGGCTGCCCACAGCCCTCCAGGGTTCGGGTCCCTACGGGGGTACCTGGCTAGCCTGGGTGAGGGGCAGAGGGCCATTTCAGGCTTCCCACAGCCCCTTCAGGGTTCAGGTCCTACTGGAATGCCTGGCTGGAAGCAGTTATCTGGGATTTATTTAACTTCTATAATTTAAACTTTGTTGCCTTGGTCCCCCGCTCGAAGCCTGGGTTGCCCCTGGAAACCCAAGGTCCCAACCTGGCAGGTATCTGGGGTTTATCTTCTATAATTGAAACTTTGTAGCTTTGAATAGAGCTCAGGGCCCACAGGGCCCTGGCTTCCTCCATTGCCCCGGGCAACTCCAGCTCTGTGGCCATCACTATCTTAGTTGAGTTAATTTGCATATTTGCTCCTGATTGGTGAGCGTGGTTTGTGGGCATGGCTTGTGGGTATAGCAGAGTGAGGGTCAATTTATATATTACTCTTTTATTAGATTAGATAGTAGGTATGTGTACTTCACTCAAATTTTTCTGAAACTAAAGTAGGTCATGTGGAGCTAACAATTATAGGTCCCCTTGATGCCTTTATGAACAGGAATTATTTGTAAAATAACCACTCATATTTTTAATCAGTTGACTATGTATAGGAGAAGTTCAATTATTTAAAGTCATCCTGTCTAATTGTGAAAAATGAAATACTATATAACTTACCTTTTTGTAACAGCTAATAATAAGAATACATTTTTTAGTAAGATCTGATTTTTTAAATGTATAAAGATGATCCTTTCTTGTTTTAATACCTCCTGAAACCCATTTAACTTTCTACATTTGATTCTTGAAGATGTTTATGTTCACGGCTCTGTCCAAGCAATGTATTATTCTTGTTTTTACCTGATTGATCGTGGAGAAAAATAATGGATTCAGTTATGAGAAGCAGTAATATATTTTTTAAAAAAATGACATAAATTTCTTTTTCTGTATAGAATAAAAGGATCAGGAAAAGATAAGTTGAATTTTCCTACAATGAAGCCAGCTCTTGTTAAATTTACCACCCATAAATTGTAGCAAAGCACTTTCTATGTAATCTTTTATTTATGTGATTCAATTACTTAGAGGTGGTGGTGAGGGATGTGAGTACATAATTTCAATATGATATTTCAAATATCTTTTGACAAAAACCTAAGAATTTTTGTAATAGGAAAAATTCTAAATTCCATTAAGCTTCTTTTAAGAAGGTTAGGAAGGAAATAGGTTTACCTTACATAAGGTCAAATGAGGCACAGAGTGGACTCCTAATAGTTGTGGAACCTGAATATTGCATCAATGAAAAACAAAGGTAAAGTCAAAGTGACCAGCAATCTCCAAACTGGGTTGGAGAATGGGTGATATAATGATGTTATGGTCATAAGGAAACCCCTCTAATGTGTGGAAATAATTATTGTGTGAAATGATTAATATGTGAAATGTTTGCTCTGTAACTTCCAAAATGTGGTAAATGCCCCACTATCTTGATGTGAATGCCCTAAGCCCTTAAAGCGTAAACACCCTGCTCTTAGCACAAAGCACACCATCTGGCCCACACTGATAATACATAAGTTGTTTACCACCGGCTATATAAGCAACAGATTTTCTTCAGTAGACGTCTCCTGCCAGATAAGAGGAGTACTCCATGCCACTCTGTGAGACAAGCCCCTGATTGACTGCTCTGCTATGCGAGCCTGAACCAACTGTGGCTGCCTGTCTGTCTCCATTTTTGTCATCCGTCTTTCGGTGTGCAAGGCTAGGTGGTCTTTGCTGGAGCCTAGGACCCACTAGGAATAGGTAAATAAACCCTGTGTGATTGCGTACTAATTCTGTCTTGTGTGTTCATGTGTTCTGGTTTGGCTCAGCTGTCTAGACATTGAAGAACTAGGGGATAGGCCATTATTGCTGACTCCTGGTCACCTGCGTTTGTCCCAGTAAGTCTAGATAAATAATTAATTAATTGGGGCATAATTGGGAAAATGGAGATACTTGAAGGACATCGAAGAACACGCCATGGAGGAAATATCAGATTGGCCCATTCACAATGTCTACCTATAACATGTATCTGCATTGTGATTGCATGATCTGTCTGAGCCTTAAGTGATCCATACTCTTTTGATTCTCTGATGACCCAAAGGGAACCATTGCCATTGGAAAGATATCATTCTGTCACCCAGCTGGAGCTTCCTGGAAGATGCAGGGCCCAGATGGTGACCCAGGGCTTTGCCAAGCATATGCTCTACCTGTTGTAATGTTTTCTATGGTCTAGTTGAAAATATGGTTTCTAGACCTGACAGCCTGGTGGGTAAGTGCCTATAGTAACTTTTCAGGATTTTTTTGGGGGAAAAATGTATCATTATATTCACTCATTGAGAAAAGCTACTCTTAAAAAGAGTAGATGAGGTTTGTATACATGGGTATTGGAATTGCCTGTGGGCTCGTCTAGAAATGTTTAGTTCTTATATTTCCCAGCATCATTACAGAGAAGTTTTGGTCTAAAATATTCAACATGATTAAAATAAAATGAATAAAATCTTCAACATGATTAAAAAGTTCAGTGTCATAGGAAAATAAAGAATGCTGGGAACTTTGGTGGAGAATACTTACACATCATTTAAATCCATGACCCCAACAATATTTTAATTTTCATAGTCATTCTTTCACTGCCTATATTGCCCCATTATATTCCTCTAGAGTTTTCCTTTTTTATATTAAAGGAATGATAGCAAATCTTTTAAATTATTTAATACATTAAGAAATATTAAGAAATAAACTAGAGAATAAAAAAGATATGCAAACTCTGAATTTCAGAACCTTTAACCAGCTTAGCTTCAATCTGTACTCAGACGGTACTCTTTACATAGGGGTTCTAAGATTAAGTCATAAGGAATGAGACATCCAATTATTTTCACTTACTCTTCTTGCCTGGGTTTATCCATTGGTCATCTAAAGAAACAGACTTCATGTAATGTATGTTTTTATCCTCATGTAAAATAATCCACTCTTTCAGAAAAGGGTAGCAAACATCAAACATACCTTAAGAATCTCATATGTGTATTTTTGTGCAGGGGTCTCAAGTCATATAACATAACAACCACAAAATCATAGGGAAAAATGGTTAAAAGCAACTAAAATTGATCAGTTTGGAAGAAGTTAAACATTTTCTAGTAATAACTTTCTGAAATTTAAAAATGGAGGCTGTTATCTTAGCTTACTAACCAAATTATGTTTAAAGTTTATGGTCCACATGTTTTTCAGAATAAAATATATTATAGCTTTTTAAAAATCCATTTTTAAATCTTTTAAAAATATACATTTAATTATAAATTCAGAAAGTGAGAAACAAAGCCCATTAGCCAGATTAGTATACTTTGAAGTTATACAGTGAGATTTTTTGTCTCTAAAATGTGTATTTCTATATTGCACCCTTTAATAATATTTGTTGTATTATTGTATGCAATAATTGTATAATTACATGTGGAAATATATTACATATGATTAATTATATGTAGCAAAAAAAGATTTTAAAAACCCTTCTTTTAATTGTGCCACTTGTTATAATGCTATTACTTACCATGGCTCAAATGCAACTATTTAATTTTCAAAATGTTTTCTATTTCTGGGTTCTTTAAAATACTCAGAAAAGGACTTTTCATGAAGATATATTTTAGCCTAAGAGTTCTACCTGTATTCACATGGAATTTGTTCATCATGCTAGTTATCTCAGACTACTCTCCGATTCTCCAAACCATCTAGAAGTCCTCCCATTTTGTCTCCTCACATCTCAGTATAGGCTTTACCAACATCTAATGCATTCCCTTGTCTCTGTTCTTCCCCTGTCTCGGAATGCTTAGCCTTCCAGGGTGGTACATTGGGTGGGGTGAACTGCACGGCTGGTGACTGCATATTAAAGCTTTGGATTTTAAAACTCATGAGACAAGAATTTGACTGTTGCTTATCTATTTTTTACTGTAATAATCACCCCTTTAGATAATAGATGCCTCATGGTCTGGCAGCCTGATGGGGGGGAACTAAAGCCTAACAACATATCTGGGTGGGGCAACCAATGAATATCTTAAAACATCCAGTCACACATGGACATAAAACAAAAATCACACAAATAATTACTTAACTATGTCTGTGTTGAGTGTTACTAGTGTAAAGGAGCAATATGGGAGTGCTCTAGTGAGTACCCATAACCAGGTCCAGGGAGTTGAGAGAAATACAGAAAGTAATGTTTAACTGTGGTCTGAAGGAAGAGGAAGTGTTCATTAGCTCCTGGGAGAAGATAGGCATAGCAAAGACAAAGACTCTGCATCCACAAAGAGCATGGCACCACTAAAGAACTGAAAGAAAATCAGTTTTTCTGCCATGTATGGAGCAAGGAGGAAAGGTACAAGTTAGGGCTGGCTGGGCAAGCCCTGTCTCAATCATGGGGATTGTGTAGTCCAGGTTAGTAATATTCTAAATACTAATGAGCAGATATAGAAAGCTTTTAAATGGCAGCATGACCTAATTTTAATTTTTGAAATATTATTTTCACTAATATATGGAGAATGGATATGAGGAGACAAATTTACTAGAAGGACCAATTGTCAGGGGGAGAGATGAGGGTCAGGTGAATGGAGGGCAGAAGACAGAGAAAACAATAAACACGTGTGAGACTTTTGGAGGTGGAATGAGCAGCACCTGATCACTGTTTGGCTCTGTGGGGATGGAATAGTTAGGTATCAAGGATGACTTCGCATGTCCTCTAGAAGCAACAAAATATGGAAGGAAAAAAAAAAAAAAGAAGCAGGTAAGGGGGATGGCGATCCTAGTAGATAGTTAGCTGGTTAGTTATTATGAAACATCCAACTTGAGATGTTAAGTAAGGGGTTGCATATTTGTACCTGGAGCTCAGAAATAAAGTATGAAGTCAACCGTAAGGTAAGGAGGAGTTTGGTCAGAAAACCACGTGAGGGATGTAGACTACGGAGGGAGAGAGTAGAGAATGAGAAACATTAGCCTCTGAAGAGATGAGACATTAAAAGTTAGGTGGGGAAGACGAAGCCAGAGGAGTGGGTGGGAAGTCAGGAGAGCAAAAGTTTTCCACTAGCTTTTGGCAGCATGGCAGTCCTTTGGATGTGCACTTTCACTGGAGAAGTGGGATCGAAAGGGAAACTGATGTGGACTGAGGCACAAGCCAAAGGTGAGTGGGTGCAGCATCTACAGCCCTGGTGGCTTTTCCCATATGTGGTTGTGAATATAAGAGGGGACAGGCAGAAACTAATAGTGACTGTGGGATTCTGAGTGGAGTGTGTGTGTTCCGAAAACTCAGAGACTAGATCTTGTTTGAAAGGTGTTAGTATGGTTGTTGGAAGTTATTTCAGCAGGAGCAGAGAACATAGTATAGGAACATTTTGTGACTCACATACTGAAAGAATAACTGATGTTCTGCTTCTTGAATGTGTATGGATTTTATAATATGGATATTTAGTTGTTAAATGAAATATCATTGTTTTAGGGGGATTAAAGCCAGGAATGTAGTGAAAACTTATTTTGGACTAATACATCTCTTTTTGCAGGGCCATTTACTTTGTTTATGGTTTACTTTTTTACCTGTTTTCCCAGGGTTAGTCTTGTTTGCTACTATTCTGTGTATAGATTGTAGCTTTTCTTGAGAAATGTGTTGCCTCGCAGGTGTGGCTCAGTTGACTGATCTCTACGAGCATGCAGGAGGCAGCCAATCAATGTTTCTCTCTCTCCCTTCTTCTGTTTCTAAAATCAATAGAAACATACTTTCTATGAAGTCTTATTGGATTATAGAAACATGAATGAAAAGGAAAAATAAGTAATTCTGAGTAAAATATCAATTGATTTTCCTTGAATATGGGTGTCAGGCCTAATTGTTTAAAATGAAACAATATGGCTCATTGCAGATGAATGATGAAACCCATTTAAGAGAATGCTAGAATAGTGCCAAGGAGGTGGTAAGAAGTTGAAGATTTAATATTTCAGGAGGAATACAGTTGAACCACCATGAAGAATCTTCTATATTATAAAAGGGTAATATGCTAATTAGACCAGTTGACTGGACATCTTCCGGTCATCCTTCCGGACAAAGCCACAGTGGCAGGGGCTTAGGCAGAGACGGTTAAGGGTGATCAGGTCAGGAGGGAAAGCAGCTAGGGGCAATCAGGCAGGCAGGCAGGCAGGTGAGTGGTTAAAAGCAAATGGTCCCAGCTTGTGAGAGGAATGCCCAATTGCCAGTTTAGGCCCGATCCCTTGGGACATCCCCTGAAGGGTCCCAGATTGGGGAGAGTGCAGGCTGAGCTGAGGGACCCCCCCCCCAAACTTCCCTCCCCGCCGCAGCATGAATTTCATGCACTGGGCCACTAGTCTAATCTAATAAAAGAGTAATATGCAAATTAGGCATCACTCCATTATACCCATAAGCCACACCCACCAGCCAATCAGGAGCAACTATGCAAATTAACTAAGATGGCAGCAGCCACAGAGCTGGAGTTTCCCTGGGCAATGGAGGAAGCCAGGGCCTTAAGGGGCCTGAACTCTACTCAAGTCTACAAAATTTCAATTATAGAAGATAAAGAAACCCAGATACCTACGGGGCTGGGACCTTGGGTTGCCAGGGACAACCCAGGCTTCAAGTGGGGGACCAAGGCAATAAAGTTTCAATTATAGAAGTTAAATAAATCCCAGATACTTCCTTCCAGCCAGGCACCCCAGTAGGGACCCAAACCCTGAAGAGGCTGTGGGCAGCCTGAAATGGCCCTCTGCCCCTCACCCAGGCTGGCCAGGCACCCCAGTAGGAACTCGAACCCTGAAGGGGCTGCGGGCAGCCTGAAACGGCCCTCTGCCCCTCACCAAGGCTGGCCAGGCATGCCAGCAGGTGGACATCTCCCCAGGGGTCCCAGACCGTGAGAGGGTATAGGCCGGGCTGAGCTCCCCCTCCCCCCTCAAGTGCACAAATTTTTGTGCACCGGGCCTCTAGTATAATTATAAGAAAAAATAAGGGGGGGGGGAAATAAAACAAAAAAGGCAAGTCTGTTTTGAGAAAATGTATCTTCAAAGTCTTAGGAGAAATGTTTTTAGGAGATAAAGAAATCTGGTTAATCAATTTATGCATAATGCAGAAAGATTCTTATTTGACTTTAAAATATCCTTAGTTCAAACCTTAAATTGTAAGACCTGAGTCAGATGGAAGTGATTTTGCAATAAAATCTTTCTTGGGCATTATCTTCGTCAATCTACTTTCATAAAAGGACAGACTTTTAGAGCTGGTAGGATCCTTGGAGATCATATAGTCAGTCTCCCAGGAGTTCCTCCCCTTCTTTTGGAGCAAAACTCAAAAGCAAAAATAATAAAAAGCAAGAGGTATTTAGAAATATGAGAGATTTTCTTCTTAAATAAAACTGCTTTAAATCCTTACAGAATTGTTTGCAAATCTTCAAGAAAAGGCTTGGCATAAATAAGATTTCATCAAGTTAATTGTCTTTTCCTTGTATTTTAGAAAAACTTATGGCACTTAATTTAGAGGATGGCAAAGATAAAATTCAAGACCTGATTTTGTGGCTGAACATTAAAAATATTTTAAAGCATGCAAGATGTGCAGTGCTGTGCAAATAGAAATGCCTGCAATGAAGACATTGATTGCACTTTATAATACTATACTCCAGTTTTAGAGAAATATAACATTGCATAGTTCACTTTTCACTTAATACTAATTATCTATGTAATATTGAGTGCACCTTACCAAAGTACAGCTAAGGGCACATAGCTCTCATGAATGTTCCTTTTTTTTTTGATAGATGGATAAATATGTATTTTTATAATGCACACTGAATATCTTCCAATATACCCAATTATATTTCAAAAGCACTGAAAAACTTTTTATATATCTTTTCTTGCTTTCTTTGGTTATTCACTTTTTTAACAAAGAAGTATGAATAGACATCTGCATAATTAATTTATTAAAATTATAGGCATTCAGATAGTCATTAATAGAAAAAATTAAAACATTTTCAATACTAACTCACAAAATTGACAACTAATCATAGTTCATTTTTTCAAACATAGGATAATTATTATTATACCAGTGAAAAGTTGTGCAATTTTTCGCCACTGTGTTTTAGAATTTTTAGTTCAGTGAAACTGATATGTTGTTTGTGGCATTAATTCTAGTTATTTTAGAGTCTTAGAATAATTTTATTTTATCTTATTAAATTTTTAATGCATCTTCAGCATAAACTTTAAATATATTAATATGTCAAATATTGATTTTCTGTTAACATTTTAAGACTAAATCACTTTGATACTTTTTTGGTGGCTATGAAAACCAGTTGATCTGTACATTATTATCTGTTCATTATTATGATTTAAAATTAATTTGTTGACTAAAGAATAATTATATCTTTCATATTTATTCTATTACTAGGGGCCCGGTGCACAAAAATTTGTGCACTCGGGGTGGAGGGAGTCCCTCAGCCCGGCCTGTGCCCTCTCACAGTCTGGGACCCCTCAGTGGATGTCCTATGATGGCCCCAGTCTGCCAGGCGCCTTTTGTGTGTGTGTGTGT
>PVJC01013281.1:0-38187 GCA_004026665.1 Murina feae
AGCGCTTTTTACAATATCTTATCATCTACAAATAATAACCATTTTACCTCTTCCTTTTCAATTTGGATGCCTTTTATTCTTCTTGTCTCATTGCTGTGGCTAGGAGTTCCAGTACTATATTGAATAAGAGTGTATACACATTTTAACAGCTGGTAGCTTAAAATTTTGTATTTTAATAAACACTGCCTTTATATTTATTTTAAGTGTGTTTATATGTTTATATATTACTAAAATGGATGTTCTAGAGATTACATAAAAATCTCCAAGTGTTTACAAATTTCTGGTATATTTTCATCTTAATACTAATTGTTATTTTAGAATGCTATGTTACAGAAAAGTTCTTTGTCAATTGTATTATAATCAGATCTATAGCTATGTCATTTTAAGTTGTCATTTACAGAGTTTTATTCTAATGCTTTCACAACTATGTTTCATTTTAAATATCCATGGAATGAATTCTAACTTATTCTAAATCATGAATTTCCAAGAATAAAATTTAAAATCATAAAATCCTGGATAAAAATTTATAAGAATCTAAGAAATAACTGGATTTATGGAAATACTGGTAAATTATCAGGACAAACAGGAATTAAAGAAACAGAATAAACTGATAATAATTATAATTTTTATTACTTTTTGTTTGAAATATTGCTGATTTTAAAATCTTTTTTGTTTTTTTAATATAAGAAAACTTGTTTTTCCTCAGAGCAATTTGATAAATTACTACTATACCTTTGTATGCAATATTGAAGCATTTATATTTTTCTCCCTCTTTGATCCCTCCAGAGTTTGGAAACTCTCAATGAACAGGTATTATTATTTCTTTGGCAATATGGCTGTTTTCAAGAATTCAGTAATAATCTGTACTCTTTATAAGAGGGCACAGTTGGAAATTGGTTTTTATTACCGAAGCTTTGACTGGGACATCATATTTGAAAGAGATTTGCATAGACTGGGATGTTACCAAAAGCGATTAGGAGTTAAGATGGGCTTCAGTAGCTGGATGAAGCCCCTCGGGAACACAGCCTGGTGTCTTGCTTACATGATTCACAAAAGTGTTTCCAGGTAAGGGACAAAGGCTGCTTTCTTGGGATATGGCAAAGAAAGAACCTTAAGGCATTTTGGAGGACCTTGAACATGAGGAATTCACCCAAATATATAGGCAAAGTCTGGAAAATATGTGTCTTGGCTTCTTAGCCCTGAGAGGCTAGTTAAAGTTCTATCTGGAGACTCCTTATAAAATTTCAGCACAGCAGATTTAAAATTGCCTGTATAATCAATTACCACTCTTGTATTTATACAGATAATCTATCAAAATTCATTGAAACTAGACTTTTGCAGTAAATAGTCTTAATTCAACTCTCTGAAAAAAATGAGGGTGATTTTAAGGAGAGAAATTTTGTTTCCAGAGAATCTATAATACACAATTGAAGATAATTCAGTTAGTTTTTAAAGTTTTATTTTTTACCTATAAACTGGATGAGACTCAGACTTTTTCTAATTTTATAAATATTTTGCTATACCCCTTTGAATAACTGTTTCATTTTTCCCCTCCTTTGACTTGGAGTTATTGAGAACTAAAATTTTTATTGTTTTGAGCCTTGCATACAAATTGCAGCTAAAGGACATGACATAAACTTGAGAAATCACCACCAACAGCTCATGTTCATAAAAATCTCAGTGATGGATGCTGTGTAAGCCATGCAGAATTTTCCTGAGCACCTGATGACATCATCAAATACAGTCAAACTGCAAAACAAAACAATCTGTCACTGCCTGCCTCCATTCCAGTAAAAGAAGCTTTCAGCCACACCTCTAGAAAATTCTCAGCTGTCAGCCTTACAGACTCAGAAACTGGTTTATAATTTGCTCTGATCATTAATCTTTGTTTCCATGGACATACCCTTACTAAACACCCGATTGCTTGCCTCACTTTGGGAGTCAATCTGCATCATCATCTCCTGAAATGAGACTCAACAATTTAATTGAACTAAGTTATTTTCAGGACTAGATGATTGGATCAATAAAATGCAGAGCGTTCTTCTAGAATGTGAAACTCAATTGTTTAAAGTTTTAAAACTGAGACTGAAGGGACAAAAATTCTACCACATTTGCCCCAGAGACCATTTTCTTGACCACCAGACTGACACACAATGCAATATATGATGATGTACCATGAAGTTGTACACTTTAAAACTACATAATCTTATTACTCAACTAGAGGCCCAGTGCATGAAATTTGTGCACGGGGGGGGGGGGAGGGCAGGGGGTGCCACTCAGCCCAGCCTGCACCCTCTCCAATCCAGGACCCCTCAGGAGATGTCTGACTGCTGGTTTAGGCCTGATCCCTGTTGGGCCTAAACTGGCAGTTGGACATCCCTCTCGCAATCTGGGACCTCTGGCTCCTAACGGCTCACCTGCCTGCCTGATCGTTTCTAACCACCTCTGCCTGCTGGCCTGATCCCCTCTCCCCCCAACTGCTTCCCTGCCAGCCTGATCACCCTCTTACTTCCCTCCTCTGCTGGCCTGATCGCCCTCTAAGTGCCCGCCCCCTTGCTGGCTTGATCACCCCTGACCCCCTACCAGCCTGATTTCCCTCTAACTGCCTCCCCCTGCCAGCCTGATCGCCTCCTAACTGCCCCCTCCCTACTGGCCTGATAGCTCCCCTAACTCCTCCACCCTGCCCGCCTGATTGCCCTCTAACTGCCCCTCCCTGCTGGCCTGAATGCCCCTAACTGCCTCTGCCTCAGCCTCTGCCACTGTGACTTTGTCCAGAAGGACATCTGGAAGATGTCCAGTCTAATTAGCATATTACCCCTTTACTAGTATAGATGCCACCCAATAAGTAAAAAACAAGAAACCCCACAAAATTCTGCTACCCTGAAGTGGCCCTATTAGGATACTGATTGTAAGATGTTTATTAAGACTCAAAAGAAGGCTTTGACCCTTCCTCCATTCCTGCCCAAGAGATTCAGACAGAAAAACCTGCTTCAGGAAAGAGATCTTGGAATGCTACTTTAATTTGAATTAAATATGGCAAACAAGAAGGCTCCAAACAGGTGCTTGTTAGCCCAACCCCCCATTTCCTATTTTTTCTGAGTCTCCTCGTAAAGAATTTCCCCCATGTTTGCCCCGCTCTTCCTCATCTACCTGCAGACTGCACATTCTCACTTATGAAAGCTAATGCTCTGTCCCTTCCGCTTCTCCTTTGTCCAAAAATGTCTTATATACACAGTGTTGCCTCACTGTCTTCGGAATTTTCATGCCTATGTGAATTTCACATAGGCACATATTACAGTCTGATTTTCTCCTGTTAAACAGTGAAGCTCTGTTTAAAAAAATAACAGGTAATTTAAACCTGTTTATATTTAGTATTGGTATGGTGTGTATTCTATTTTTATTTTCTTTTAGTATTTACAGAGGTATACATTGTTTTAATGGTGTATTTTATAATTACCCATTTTTATATCTATGAAATTTTTTGAGCCTTAATTTATTCCAACAAATGATCATTTCTAAATAAATATTCCTTGTGTGTATGAAAAAAGCAGTTATCAGTCTTCAATTACTTGACACATCTTTATATATTTCTTTAATTCAGTCTGTTAATTGTTTTATTCAAATATACACCACTAATACTTCTTAATTTTAATTTTTAAATTAAATTTATTGGGGTGACATTGGTTTATAAGATGATATAGGTTTCAAGTGTCCATTTATATGATACATCATCTGTATATTGTATTTTGTGCCCACTACCCAAAGTCAAATCATCTTCCATCACCATATATTTGGCCCCCTTTGATAACTACATACTGTTGTCTGTGTCTATGAGTTCAGTTTTATATCCCATATATGAGTGAGATCGTATAGTTTTTAGCTTTTTCTGACTAATTTCTGACTTAGCATAATATTTTCAAGGTTCATCCATAGTGTTGCAAATGGCAACATTTCACCTTTTCTTATAGGTGAGTAGTATTCCATTGTAACAATATATCACATGTTCTTTACTTAATCATTCATTGAAAACACTTTGTCTCCATGTCTTGGCCACTGTGAATAATGCCACAATGGACAAATTTTGGAAAAAGGAGCCAAACATTAAATGGAAAAAAAAAGTCTCTTCAATAAATGGTGCTGGGAAAATTGGAAAGCCACATGCAAAAGACTAAAACTAGAGTACAGTTTGTCCATGTACAAAAGTTAATTCAAAATATATCAAACACATAGATGGGAAGACTCAATAAATTACATGGAAGAAAACATAGGTACTAAATTTCAGGACCTTGGTATTAGAGAACATTCCCAAAGTCAAAGAAGTAAAGGCAAAAATAGATGAATGGGACTCTATGAAACTAAAAAGCTTCTGCACAGCACAAGAAACTGCCAACAAAACACAAAGACAGCCAACAGAAAGGGAGGAGATATTTGCAAACACAGCTCTCACGAAGGTTTAATATCCAAAATATATAAAGAACTCATGCAATTCAACAGTAATGCTTTTAAAGTTCATTTTCTATCACAGTGAGAGAGAATAATGTTTAACTTTTATTTCAATTCTTTAAAATTTAATTTATTGGGGTGACATCGGTTAAAAATTTTATAGGGTTAAAATGTATATTTTTATGACACATCATCTGTATATTGTATTGAAACAAATGAGAATTATGATACAACATATCAAAACTTTTGGGATGCAGCACTCCCAATAATATGAGGGAAGTTTATATCATTACAGGGCTACTAAAGAAACAAGGAAAATCTCAAGTAAACAACCTAACATTACATCTTGAACTAGAAAAAGAAGAATAAAAGCAGCCCCCAAAAAAGAAAGGAAATAAAAAATTAGAGAATTAAATGAAATAGAGAATAAAATCTATACAAAAAATTAATGCAATCAAGATCAGTTTCTTTGAAAAGAGAAGCATGCTTATAAGTTACTACTATAGTCATGACTCTGTTTTTCCTTGAACCCCCTCCATTTTATATATTTTGAGTACATATTTTTGGACACCTAACATTTTTAACTGTCTTTTTTTCTTTACTAATTAAGGTATTACATATGTGTCATTTCCCCCCTTTACCTCCACCTCCCCACTCATGCCCTCACTGCCCCCCCCATGTCTGTGTCCATTGGTTAGGCCTATGTGCATGCCTATAAGTCCTTTGGTTGATATCTCCCTCTTACCCCCGCCTTCTCCTACCTTCCCTCTGAGGTTTGACGGTCTGATCGATGCTTTTTTGTCTCTGGATCTGTTTTTGTTCATCAGTTTATGTTGTTCATTATACTCCATAAATGAGTGAGATCATGTGATATTTATCTTTCTCAGATGGACTTATTTCGTTTAGCATAATGCTCTCCAGTTCCATCCATGCTGCTGCAAATGGTAGGAGTTCCTTCTTTTTTACCACAGCGCAGTATTCCATTGTGTAGATGTATCATTGATTTTTAATCTACTTACCTGCTGATGGCACTTAGGTTTTCAAATCTTAGCTATGGTAAATTGTGCTGCTATGAGCATAGGGGTGCATATATCCTTTCTGATTGGTGTTTATATTGGTGTTTATATATCTTGGGATATATTCCCAAGAATGGGAATCACTGGGTCAACTGGGAGTTACATTTTTAGTTTTTTGAAGAAACTCCAGTCTGCATTCCCACCAGCAGTGCACGAGGGTTTCTTTTTCTCTGCATCCTCGCCAGCACTTGTTGTTTGTTGATTTTTTGATGACAGCCATTCTGACAGGAATGAGATGGTACCACATTGTCATTTTGATTTGCATCTCTTGTATAATTAGTGACTTTGAGCATGTTTTCATATGCCTGTTGGCCTTCCTTCTGTCTTCCTTTGAAAAGTATCTATTTAGGTCCATTGCCCATTTTTTTATTGGATTATCTTCCATTTGTTAGGTTGTATGAGTTTTTTGTAAATGTTGGAGATTAAACCCTTATCGGTGATAACATTGGCAAATATGTTCTCCCATGCAGTGGGCTTTCTTGTTGTTTTGTTGATGGTTTCTTTTGCTGTGCAGAAGCGTTTTATTTTGATGTAGTCCCATTTGTTTATCTTCTCTTTAGTTTTCATTGCCTTAGGAGCTGTATCTCTGTTATCTCTATCTCCATCTATGTCTATCCTATCATCTATGTCTCAATTATCTATCTAGCATTTATCTATCTTTCATCTTATATATCTGAATTCTCCCAGCTTCCCTTCCATGTCTCCCACCCACCTGCCTGGTTACCTCCTCCCTTGGGGCAAAACTCAATGATTAGGAACACACTTGCCTTTCTGATATTTTCAATGAGGCTAAAGCCATCAATTAATACAACTCCAGAACTTGTGGTTTCATCACCAGTTAATATTTTCAATGTAGTGGTTTTTCCAGCTCCATTTAATCCAAGTAATCCAAAGCATTCAGAGTTTTTTACGACGAGGGAGACATTTCTTACAGCCTTTACAACTGGACACTTATAATAAGTCTGAAAACATTAAAAAATCACAATGTACTGAAACACTGGTTGTGGGTCACCCACAGTTAGAACTGCTATAGTTCTGCGGACAGACTCTCGGGGGCACTTTCCCTTCCAGCCCCTGTCCTACCAGGGTATGCATAGACCCCATGGCAGCCCAATGAACTCGTCCCATACATTCTTGGCAGGGACAAAGCTCAGAGAAATATTGTCACTGAATGACTTTACCTTCACAAGCTCTTTGAGAAGCAGTGGACTATTCTTCAATTTAGGAAGCTGTGCCAAGACCTTCTCCCTTTCATTTTCTACATTTTCATCCACATGTTCGTTGACCACGTGCATGGACACTATAGCCTATATTTTCAAAACAAGGACCACAAATGTGAATACATGTTAGAGATCTTGTATAAACTGAGTGGCATTTGAAAGCTGACCTGAAGGAGTAATTTCAAAGATGTCAGAAAATATTGGACTAATTTTCAAAAGCCTTCTTACCAATTTCCTAAATTCTTATGAACAGATTTATTCTTGATTTGTTTACTTTTGGAAACTATAGAATGAACAAGTTTTTCTACCACTGTGAGGAAGCAGCATGTTCTCAGTAAATTTGACACATCATGGAAATCAAAAGCCACATCAGTACTTTATTGTCTAGTACCATTTGTTACAACTGAAATATGTTCATGAGACAATGGGAACCAAGAGAGGAGAAAATGGCCTCTTTCTCTTTAAGGGAAGGCTGAATTGAATGCAAAGAACTATTGAGAGAGTGAACACAGGATGGGGATAAGAAGAAAGGCCACCATCACCAGTGGGAACTTACTAAAAGATGCAGGAATGAAATAATTCAGCGTGTCTTGTAGAAGCAGAAAAGTAAGAAGTTAGGAAAATTCCTGGGCAAGTGGAATAGGGGAAGTGAGACAAGAAAATTAAATAAGGTTAAACAGTTTGGGTGACTTACAGCCAGTCTGTGAATTACAAGACCGTATCTTCCCTCACCAACAATGCTGGAGAGCAAATGGTTCATAGCCAGAGAACACCCAGCTTAACTCACCCTGCCTGGGGTAACAGAAGACACAGACACTGCTAACGCTGTGTGTGCCAGCTAAAGCCAGGGACAGATGAAGCTAGGTAACAAATAACAAAAACCCTATTAAAGCCAGACAGAGCCAAGATAACAGCAAAATAATCCAAAGAAGAATCCCAAACTCCCGTCTACACTCATTTTGATGCACCTGGAAAGCTGATGAATATTCTGCTGAAACCCTCCCCTAAGATTTCACCTGAAGAAAAAAGGAGAAAAAGCACCCCAGGATAAGCCCTCAGGACAAAGAATCACTCTAGAACATGATCGTGCCCCTTCGCAGGCATGAACTTTTAATTTCTAAGGGTCCCCACGAGACTTGAAACCACGGGAGCCCTGGGCAGTGGCAACTCACCCCAGGCTCCTTCCCTGGTCCTGTCTCCAAGGCCCCCTTTTCCTCTGACTTCCCAGTGAGCTAACGCAGCCCTGCCCAGGCCCACTTCCATCACTGTGACTTCACTTCCTGGGGAGCTGACAGCCAGGCTCATGTCTTTCCTATAACATTTCTGGAGAGCTAAAATAGAGCGCTGCCTAGGCTCTCTCCTGTCGCTGCCTCTACCCCAAGTCCTTCCTTTGTGTCACTGTCCCTAGCTTTCATAAACACACTCTCAAACCCATCCGGACACGTGGTGTGAAATCTTCCCTACATGAAGTCAAGAACCCACACGCTACAGGCCAGCCAGTCTCTTAACACTGGGATTAGTAATTCATACTGTTTGAGCAAAAGTTTGTTGATTTGAATTGCCTACTTTTACATCAAGTACTCATTATATTATCCAGTTCCACTCATTGGATAAGGAGTGGAGCTGGATAACATAATCAGCTCAGTAAACAGGATAATCAAAAGAATGAGAAGACTGCTTTTCCCCCAGTTTTAAAATTGATTGCATAAGTGTTCTAAGTGAACATCCTTGTTCTGTTTACATCCTTGTTCTGTTTTCAGTCTTAGGGCCCTCATGACGTCTTTCACCATTATCTTTGCTGTAGGCTTTATATATCTACGCAGATGCCACCAATCAGGCTGTGATAGCTCCTTTCTTTCCCTAGTTTCTGACATTTCTTATGTATATGAGTATGAAATGTGGATATAAACATGTGGCTTTTCTTCTTGACATTTATTAATTCATGGGTAACATTGGTTTTAAAATATCAAACTAGCTTTTTTACATTTATGAAACAAACCCTGTTCATGGTGTATTAGTCTTTCCATCTATTCCTGAATTCTATCTATGAATATTTTGTTGAGGATTTGTGTTTCTGTGGTCATAATGGATATTGGTTTCTTGTACTTTTTCTAATTTTGGTATCAAGTGTAATAATAGTTTAATTAATAGAATTAGAAAATGCTCCTACTTCTACATTCTAAAAGAAATTGTATAGAATTGATGCTATTTGTTTTTTTTTAATTTTATTTTCAATTACAGTTTACATTCAATATTATTTTCTGTTAGTTTTAGGGGAACAGGAGAGTGGTTAACCAATCACATACTTTACAAAGCATTACCTTGATATTTCCAGTACCCACCTGGCACCATATATAATTATTACAATACTAGGGGCCCGGTGCACAAAGATTCGTGCACTTGGGAGGTCCCTCACCCTGGCCTGTGCCCTCTCGCAGTCTGGGACCCCTCTGGGGATGTCCACCTGCTGGCGTGCGTGGTCAGCCTGGGTGAGGGGCTGATGGCTGTTTGCAGGCTGGCCAAGCGCCCTAGTATGGACCCTCACCCCATTGGGGTGTGGCCAGCCTGGGTGCAGGCCTGAGGGCCATTTTCAGGCTTTCAGGCTGCCCATAGTCCCTTCAGGTTTTGGGCCCCTACTGGGGTACCTGGCCAGCCTGGGTGAGGGACTGATGGCTGTTTGCAGGCTAGCCAAGCCTCCCAGTGGCATCCCTCACCCCACTGGGGTGTGGCCAGCCTGGGTGATGGGCTGAGGGGCACTTTCAGGTTTTCAGGCTGCCCACAGCTCCCATTGACCCAATGTCCCAGCAAGGCAGGCTGGAAGCAGGTTCCTGGGGTTTGTTTATCTTCTATAATTGATACACTGTTCCTTTAAGCCAAGGCCTAGGCAGTTAATGAAACCTCCTCTCTGCTTCAGCTCCTGGCTTCTATAATGAAACAATGTTTCCCTTAGTAGTTGCCCGGTCTGCTGTTTGCTTCAGCTCCTGAGGCTTCTATGATTGAGACAATGTTGCAAATATGTTCTTGCCTGGAGCTGGGAGATGCCCAGGTGGCCCGCAAACAGTTTCACTCCTGATGGAATGGATGCTGCCTGTTTACTCTAGCAGCTCCGTGAGTGGCAGCCTCCATCTTGGCTGGGTTAATTTGCATACAGTCACTCTGACTGGCTGGTGGGCATGGCTTAGGTGTCCCGAAGAAATGGTCAATTTCAATATTACGCTTTTATTAGTTTAGATCACTGCCTATGGTGTACTTTACAAGAATTGATGCTACTTCTTTAATTTTTTTTGGTAGAATTTATCAGTGAAATTGTCCCGGGGTGGTGTTTTCTTTTTTTAATTTTTTTGGAAGTTTTAAACTATGCACTTTCATTTTGCCTTTACATTGGTTAGTATGTGTCACTTATTTTTAATTTATGCTCACTCTGGCTGGAGACATCACTTTTAATCATTTTTCAAAGAATGAGCTTTTGGTTGCATTCACTGATTTTTCTCCATTGTGTTTCTGTTATCAGATTTATTTCCTTTCTTATTTTTGTTACATTAAATGCTGTTTGCTCTGAATTTATTTTGCTCTTCTTTTCTTAATTTATTGAGATACAAACTTCAATTATTGAACTGAGACCTATTTCATTTCTAATGTAAATATTTAATACTATAAATGCCCCTTGAAACACTGCTTTAGGTGCACCTCATAGGTTTTGATATGTTGTATTTTCCTTTCATTCAGTTTAAAATATTTTCTAATTACTTCTGCAACTTCCACCTTGACTGATGGGTTTGAGAGAAGTGTGTTATTTCCCAATGTTTACAGAGATTTTCCTATTATATTTCTGTTATTAAATTATAGTTTAATTTCATGATGATCAGAAAACATACTCTTCATTATTTTAAATCTCTTAAAATTGTGACTGGTGTGTGTTGGTGAATGTTCCATGTGTCCTGCTCTTATTGGGTGCAAGCTCTCTAAATGCCAGTTAGATCTAGTTAGTAGTTTGCAGTTCTTTTATTAATTTTTTATATCTGTGTTCTATTGATACTAAAGGAGTAACTGGTTAGTTACCAAAACAACTGAATGAGCATATGTTGTTTTAAAGCAGAGGCCCCTGTATTTTCTTTTATCTGAGGAGGTAGTGGGAGTTCTTAATTAAGAAGAGAGAGCCTCTTCTGTAAACTCAGTGTTTAGGGAAGTCTGTGGATTTAAGGTTGCAGGGTCGTTAACTCAGATGGCTCTATCTAATGAATTAGGGCACCGCTCTTCTAACAAGAGGTGTGATCTTGGCAGAGCAGATCTGCCTTGGTTGAGAGTTTGATCTTCCTGGAGCTCATTTAATCTGAAGGTTAAACCTTGATCTGAGCACTCAGTTTCCTTTGCCCTTTCACTGCAGGAAATGCTACCAAAGAGGCCCTTTGACTCTCACACTTGGCTTTCAATTTCCTACTAATAATTCTCAGCTTTTCATCCTATGAAGTAAGGAGCTTACCAATAACTTATATTCCCATTGTTCTTTCAGTGGCTATTTTCCCATTTTAAAAGAATACTTGAGAGTACCATCTCACACCTGTAAGAATGGCTATCATCAACAAATCAACAAACGACAAGTGCTGGAGAGGATGCGGAGAAAAAGGAACCCTCCTTCACTGCTGGTGGGAATGCAGACTGGTGCAGCCACTGTGGAGAACAGTATGGAGTTTCCTCAAAAAGTTAAAAATGGAACTGCCATTTGACCCTGTGATCCCACTTCTGGGAATATATCCCAAGAAACCAGAAACACCAATCAGAAAGGACATATGCATCCCTATGTTCATAGCAGCACAATTCACTATAGCTAAGATCTGGAATCAGCCTAAGTGCCCATCAGCAGATGAATGGATTAGAAAACTGTGGTACATCTACACAATGGAATACTATGCTGCTGTAAAAAGGAAGGAGTGCTTAGAATTTGCAGCAGCATGGATGGAACTGGAGAGCATTATGCTAAGTGAAATAAGCTAATCAATGAAAGAAAAATACCACATGATGTCACTCATCTATGGATAATAAAGACCATTATAAACTGATGAACAAAAATAGATACAGAAGCAGAGCAGCATCAAACAGAGTGTCAAACTACAGCAGGAAGGCCGTAGGAAGGATTGGGGGTGGGGGTAAGCGATCAACCAAAGAACTTTTATTCATGCATATAAGCATAACTAATGAACACAAAACACTGGGGAGTAGGAGAGGCCAGGGGAAGGTCAAGGGTGAAAAAACGGTCAAGGGTGACATATGTACTACTCTTTGTAATATTTTAAGCAATAAAACAAAATTAATAAAAAGAGAAAAGTGGGAAATCTGAAAAAAAAAAAAAGAATACTTGACTTATCGCATCAGACATGCTTTCTGTTCCTCTGGTCTATCATCCCAATTCAGAACAGATAACAATTTTTTTTTACAATTGGATCATTATTTTGTGCCAGAGGTTATTATTCTTTCTTTACCACCAATGATGTGGACCTCACTAAAATCCTATCTGATTGTGTTTTTTCTCAAACCTCTCCTGGTACTAACTGTTGCAGTTGGACTTCCTTTGATATCAACACCTGTGGAAGGAAGAAAAAAATCAGGAGTAGGCAAGGGATAGAAATCCAGCTATAATGACGTCCTCAGCTGAGCCGGTGGAAAGCCCTAAAGTTGTTGGAGTGGCATTGAGAAGAGCAAACATTTTACTTCTGCATCTGTGAGTGACTGGATGCAGGTCATCTGGGAAGAGTATCGCCTGCAGCTAAAGCATCCATGAAGACAATGACTGAAGGGGTCTGAAGACAGAACTCCTGAGAAGGTGGGGGCACCAACTCTGCTGAAGGGGGATCTGGACAGTGCACTCTACCCTTTGATTTTCTGGGACATATATAGCAGCCACCAGAGAAAATATTTGATCCTAGCATAAAGTACCAAGAAGTCCTTTTGAAACAAAGTGAAACACACGTACATGGATTTTAGATAGATTAGATTAGGGATGAAACTTAAAAAAGAAGTTAAGGATAAGTCTCAGATTTCTCTATTCAACAAATATATAATTGATAGTGTTAGTTACTAAAATAGGGAACATTGGGAGGTTTTGTGGCAGTGGAAGAAGAAGAAACTAAAGATGTTAATAAGCAACAATAATGCTCCTACTAAAACCCAACATTTATTATTTATTATGGACTGGACATGTGCCCTTCACATGTAATTAACCTTCTTAATAACTGTATGAAACAGATCTATTATGACTTTACTTATGTAATAGGAATACACAAAGAAATAGTGGCCAAAAATTTCTTAAGTTTCATAAAAAATATTTATACATCCAATAATTTAAATGAATTCTGAGTAGTTTAAACACAAAAAGATCAACAAGATGGAAATCTGGGCTCCGTGTCACAGAGACAGTGGGGTCTGAAGGGCAGTGGTGGGATGTGCTTTCAGGGAGGAGAGAAACATCTGTCAGTGATGATGTGAGATTTCCACTTTTAATAGTTCATGAGCTATTTTGTGCTTCTCATTGACGGGTGACTTTTTCTTATTTTGGAATGTTAAGAAAGTGAGAGTGAACCTTTGGCTTAGGAAATTCACTTAAGGGTGCCACAGTTAGCCAGTTTGTTAGATAACTATATGAAGACTGAGGCCTTGGACTAATGTAGGTATTACTCCTTTGCTTGGCCATGTTTTCTTCTGGACACAGGAGTAGTGACAAAAGGAGAAGAATTTAGAAGCCAAATAGTCTTATAATTTTACCATGAAATCTCCCTCCAAACTCATTATATTTCATTTTATCACATTTACTTCTGAAGTGTGACATGGCTCAGGGGCTACTGTTCAAGCTTAGGAAAGTCAGGGCAGGAAAAAGTCTCAAGGTAACATTCACATGTTTAATTCTAGGCACCAGGAGATAAATCCTTTCTTTTTCATGTTGCTCAAAACCTTAAATTTATTCTTGTTGGCATATCTTAGACCCGGTATCTTGTTTACAGTAGTAAGATATGATGAGCTTTGGTGTATAAGTAGGTAGGATAGCACTTTTGATTTTTTACTTAGTTCTAGTCATTAGTTAGCAACACATAAGAGGCAACTGAAGTGCAGGTGGAATGCTAATCATACTAGTCATAACTCCAGTTGGTAGCAAAGGCCATTATGTTCTCAAGATATCCTCCCTCTGAAATATTAGAGATATGCTGACTCAGAGAACGTTATGGCCAAAATCTAGTGCCACATTGACAGAGAATTAGGATGAATGAAAAAAAAAATTACAAACAGATAGATGTGGTTTTCTGTCTCAACAGAAATCCTCATATAAACCAGTAGGGATTAAATTACAGAACAATGGATCATTAAATATATATATAAATTCTAGGCAAAACTCTGGGATTATGTGAAATTGTGAGTGTTATTTACAGCAGTAATTAATAATCTGACTAGTAATAGGGCCTATGATGTACTACAAGCCCACATGGTTTTAAAGTCAGTTCATAACTGCAACCAAATACATCATGTCCATGTGCTTTCTATCTTATAGTTCTTAGCTTCCTGGTTGGTAGAGGATTCAGAATTTAGAGCCTGAAATAAAAACTAAGATGAAAGAGTTGTAATTTCAATTAGTACCAGTTAGATCTTGGTATAATTAAATGATACTTTCATCAAATAATAGAGATAGAAATATGCAAATTAATACTTGCTGGCCTAACATTGAGCCTTCTTTGAGTTGTATCAAAAGTCTATGCTACTCACCTTCTTGCCTTTCATGAATATGTTGTACACACTAGACACAATTTTTTGGGAGAGAAAGTTTTGCAATCTCCAGGATGTAGTCTCCAGACAAAAAAGCAAGAGGAGGTAAAATAAGCCCAGGACAGCCAATGAAATCAAAAACTTTGCAATCCCATTCTCTTCAAAACTATAGACTCTGTTCTCAGTCACTGAGGATAATAAAAGAGACAGCCTTACTTTAAAACTGATGCAAAGTCTGCGATGACACCAAATGTTGAGAAATACAGACTTAAAGTGCACTTTAAGTTAGATTGGGGAAGTATGGAACAGAGGTAGTCATTGTCTTCGTATGCTATTTGTCTTATTTGATCTTCCTTGAAATTTATAATTAACTAGGGGCCCAGTGCACAAAAATTTGTGCACTTGGCGGGGGGGCGGTCCCTCAGCCTGGCCTGTGCCCTCTCCCAGTCTGGGACCCCTCGGGGGATGTCCACCTGCTGGCGTGCCTGGCTAGCCTGGGTGAGGGGTTGAGAGCCGTTTTCAGGCTGCCCACAGTCCCTTCAGGGTTCGGGTCCCTACTTGGGTGCCTGACCAGCCTGGGTGAGGGGCTGAGGGCATTTTCAGGCTGCCCACAGCTCCCATTGACCCAACATCCCAGAGAGACTGTCTGGAATCAGGTTTCTGGGGTTTATTTATCTTCTATAATTGAAACTTTGTTGCTTTGAGCTGAGGCTTAGGCAGGCAAGGAAGCCTTCTGTTTGCTTCAGCTCCGTAGCTTCTATAATTGAAACACTGTTGCCTTGAGCAGAGGCCCCACCAGCCTAGGCAGGCAGTTTCAGCTCCATTGCTGGTGCAAAGAAAGCCTCCTGTTTGCTCTAGCTCCATGGCTGCCGGCCGCTATCTTGGCTGGGTTAATTTGCATACAGCTGCTCTGATTGGCTGGTGGGTGTGGCTTAGGTGGCTCAGAGTGGCAGCTAATTTGCATATTACTCTTTTATTAGATTAGATATGCAAGTTTGCCTGCCAATAATTTTTCTCTACTTTTTACTAGTCTTCACAGGAGATAACCTTACTACATAATAAATGTCAAAGGCTGAGCCTTTGTGAGAAGAATGCTTAGTAATTAAATAAAGCAAACAAAATAAAGATATTTATGACATATCTAACCATTATTAAAGGCCATGCAGAATATCCTTAAAACTCTTGTTTAAATACATGTTTTAGAGTTTGGGATTTTATACTCAGGAATAGAGTTGCTGGATCATATGGTAATTATATGTTTAGCTTGTTGAGGAACTACCAAACTTTTTCACAGCAGGTGCAACATTTTATATTCCTACCAGAAATAAATGAGAGTAACAATGTCTTCATATCCTCACCAAACCTTTAATATTTTCCATTTTTTATTATAGCCATCCAAGTATGTGTGAAGTGATATGTATTTTTAGGGAATACAGTTGACATGTCACTTTGATACATTTATGTATTGTAGTGATTGATGATGTAGCAATATTTATCACATTACATCATTACAGTACAATATTATTGTCTATATTCATTATACAGTCATGCATCACTTATTGACAGGGATGTATATATTCCGAGCAATGTGTCATTAACCAATTTTGTTATTGTGTGAACATCATAGAGTGCACAAATCTAGATGGCATAGCCTACTATTTGGTAGAATCTATTGCTCCTAGGATACAAACCTGTACAGCATGCTGCATGAATGCCACAGGCAGTTGGAACATAATGGTGCACCTACATACAGCCCTATATTAAATGAAGCTTGGAGGACTAGAAGTTGCTTTGAGTGAGTCAGTGAGTCAGTGATGAGTAAGTCAGCATATCACTGTACACTCCTTTAGACTTTATAAATGATGTACACTTAGGCTATGCTAAATTTATAAAAAGTATTTTCTTCCTTTAATAATAAAGTAAACTTAACTTACTATAACTTTTTTATTTTAAACACTAGAGGCCTGGTGTATGAAATTTGTGCACTGGGGGGGGGGGTGTCCCACAGCCCAGCCTGCACCTTCTCCAATCTGGGACCACTGGCTCCTAACTGCTTGCCTGCCTGCCTAATTGCCCCTAACTGCTTCTACCCGCCATCCTGACTGCCTTATAACTGCTCTCCTGCCAGCCTGATTGCCCCCAACTGCTCTCCCCTGCCAGCCCGATGGCCCCAAACTGCCCTCCCCTGCCAGCCTGATGGCTTCCAACTGCCCACCCCTACAGAACTGTTTGCCCCCAACTGCCCTCGTCTGCCAGCCTGATCACCCACAACTGCCCTCCCCTGCCAGCCATCGTGTGGTGGCCATCTTATGGCAGCCATCTTGTGATGATGAGGGGCGGCCATCTTGTGATGATGTGAGAATGTTGTGCGAGGGCACGAGGGCCACCTAGGCTTTTATTAGTATAGATTTAAAAATTGTAAAACACTGACTCTTTTGTAATATCACTTAGCTTAAACACATTATATAACTGTACAAAAATATTTTTTTCTGTTTATATCCTTATTCTATAAGGATATTTCTATTTAATTTTTTTAAAATACATTTTATTGATTATTTTTACAGAGAGGAAGGGAGAGGGATAGAAAGTTAGAAACATTGATGAGAGAGAAACATTGATCAGCTGCCTCCTGCGCGCCCCCTACTGGGGATGTGCCGCAACCAAGGTACATGCCCTTGACCAGAATCGAACCTGGGACCTTTCAGTCCACAGGCCGACGCTCTATCCACTGAGCCAAACCGGTCAGGGCTATTTAATTTTTAAATTTTTACTTTTAAAATGTTTTTGTTAAAAACAAAGACATATGATCAATGTTTTTCTCTCTCTCCCTCTCTCTCTCCCTTTTCTAAAAATCAGTGAGCCCTAACCTTTTTGGCTCAGTGGATAGAGCGTTGGCCTGCAGACTGAAGGGTCCCAGGTTCGATTCCAGTCAAGGGCATGTACCTTGGTTGCAGGCACATCCCCAGTGAGGGGTGTTCTGGAGGCAGCTGATTGATGTTTCGCTCTGATCGATGTTTCTAACTCTCTATCCCTCTCCCTTCCTCTCTGTAAAAAATCAATAAGTTATATTTTATTTAAAAATCAATGAACATATCCTCAAGGGAAGATTACAATATCAGGGGAAGATTACAATAATAAACCAAAATGCACACATTAGCCTACGCCTACAGAGGGTTGGAAAATCAATATCACTTTCATTTTTACATCTTGTCCCACTTGAAGGTCCTCAGAGGCAATAACACTGGGGAAGTCATATCCTGTGAAAACAGTGCCTTCTTCTGGAATATTTTTTTGAGGATTCTTTTCTTCCTTCTGTGGTTTCCTTTTCTTTTACTTCTTCTTTAAAAATTTTTTAATTTGAATTTTATCTTATTAATACTATTGCAGATGTCCCCCACTTTCCCCCCTTTGCCCACCTTCACCATGCTGCATCCCCCCCGTTACCTTGGCCCTCACCACACTATTGTCTGTGTCCATAGGCTATGCATTTATTTTCTTTTTCTAATCCCTTCACCATCCTTTCCCCAGTTCTCCCCAGCCTCCCTTCCCACTAAGATCTGCCATTCTGTTCCATGCATCCATGTCTCTGGATCTATTATGTTCTTCAGTTTATTTTGTTCATTAGATTCCACACATAAGTGAGAACATATGATATTTGTCTTTCTCTGACTGGCTTATTTCACTTAGCATAATACTTTCCAGGTCTCTGCATGCTGTCTCAAAGGGTAAGATTTCCTTTTCTTATAGCTGCATTGGGTAAATGTGCCATAGCTCTTTTATTCACTCATCTGCTGATGGGCACTTGGGCTATTTCCAAATCTTGACTATCATATAATAAAAGGCTAATATGCAAATCAACCAAATGGCAGAATGACTGGTTGCTATGACGTGCACTGATCACCAGGGGGCAGATGCTCAATGCAGGAGCTGTCCCCTGGTGGTCAGTGTGCTCCCATAGGGGAGTGTCATTCAGCCAGAAGCCCTGAGCCAGGCACACACTGGTGAGTGCAGTGGCGGTGGTGGGAGCTTCTCCTACTTCCAGGGCAATCAGACATTCCCCTAGGGCTCCTGGATTGTGAGAGGGTGCAGGCTGGACTGAAGGATCCTCCTCTGCCCCCCAAGTGCATTAATTTCATGCACCAGGCCTCTAGTTATAAATAAAATTGCTATGAACATAAGAGTGCACAGACTTCTTTGGATATATTCCTAGAAGTAGGATCACAGGGTCAAATGTAAGTTCCACTTTTAATTTTTTGAGGAAACTCCACACTGTTTTCTATAGTGGTTATATTAGTCAGCATTCCCACCAGCAGTGAACTAGGGTTCCCTTTTCCCAACATTTTCACCAGCAATTGTTTGTTGATTTATTAAGGGTAACCATTCTGGCAAGTGTGATGTGGTACCTCATTGTTATTTTATTACTAGGGGCCCGGTGCACAAAAATTTGTGTACTCAGGGGGTGGGGGTCCCTCAGCCTGGCCTGTGCCCTCTTACAGTCTGGGACACCTCAGGGGGGGGGGGATGTCCACCTGCTGGCATGCCTGGCCAGCCTGGGTGAGGGGCTGAGGGCCATTTTCAGGCTGCCCACAGCCCCTTCAGGGTTCGTGCACTGGGGGGTGGGAGGGCTGGTGAGTGCAGGCCTGGACGTTTCCCACCAGAGGGCCACAATTGCACATGCCTGGTGGGCCCCCACCACTGAGGGGACACACCTGGCGCAGAGTTGGGTGGCAAGCCAGGGTGCAGAATCCCTCGGTGGGGCCCTGCTGCTGAGCAAACACACCAGGGGTGGATCTGGACATTGAACTGGCTTCGGATTCTCCGCACTGTGCAGCAGACGCTCCCGCACGCCCTGTGGAGGCCCCTGGGGGGCGGATGAAGGTAGCAGACCCTGGACGGGTGTTCCTGCGGAGGTTTCCAGGGCAGAGCCAGGCAATGGACCCAGGACAGGCGTTCCTGGATGCCCTGCAGAGGCCCCTGGGGGGCAAAGCCAGGCAGTAGACCCAGGACGGGTGCTCCTGCACACCCTGTAGAGGCCCCGTGCTCCTGCATGCCCCGGAAAGGCCCCAGGGGGTGGAACCAGGCAGTGGACCCGGGACAGGCGCTCCTGGATACTCCTCGGAGGCTCCTGGGGGCGGAGCTAGGCAGCAGACCCAGGACAGGTGCTCCTGGATGCCCCGAGGAGGCCCCAGGCCAGACCCCCCCCTCCCACTGAGCTGACATACCTGGCACAGCTATGCCGGCCGGCCGTGGAGGCTCCCAGTGCAGAGCCGCCTTGCCAGCCTCCATCTTGGCTGGGTTAATTTGCATACAGCCGCTCTGATTGGCTGGTGGGCGTGGCTGTGAGCAGAGGCTCAGCCAGCCTAGGCAGGCAGTTGCAACAGAAGCCTTTGGTTTGCTCTAGCTCCATGGCTGTTAGCTTCCATCTTGGCTGGGTTAATTTGCATACAGCCGCTCTGATTGGCTGGTGGTAATGGTCAATTTGCATGTTTCTCTTTTTTTCTTTTCTTTCATTCTCTTTCCTCTTATTCACCTATCCCCTTTCTACTTCCTCTATACTGAACTGAGATCCTCCCTGTAGTCTTTCAATTCTTAACCTTATCTTTTATATATAAGCTTAGCAACTACAGATTCTGCCCGCATCCTCTTTGCTGGGGGTTTGTATTTTTGTTTTGTTTTGTTTTGTTTTGTTTTGTTTTGTTTGTTTATCTATTGGTTCTGTGGTGTGTTCATAGATATAGTCTCCTTTTTTATTCCTTTCTCTTTTCTCTTTTTCACTCTCTTTGATATCATTTTTGCTCTCCTTTCTCGCACATAATCCTCTTTTCTCAGGTGGTCACTTATAGTGGGGTTATTATTGTCGTGAGTACATTTGTGCTTTGGTCCCTTTGTGTGGTGTCTTGTCGAGGTGAATTTTATCCTGTCTGGCCAGGTGCTAGAGAGCGAATCTCACAACAAGACACCTGGAGAATAAACTCCATCCACGAACAGGTCAATAATACCCAGACCCAACTACAGAGGCAGGAAGAAGGTGGCACTGAGGGAGAGAGCCTGAGTCAGTGAGGGACCAAAAGAGGAGTATGTGGCCATGTGGAATGTGCTTGTGTGTATGTGAGTGAGGCACTGATAGATCCCACAGGACCTTTATGGTCAGGCTAAATGGGCTTCCTTAACTAGGCAGCCTCTGCTACTGTTGTAAACAGTTCTGGGAGGCTGGCTCGTCCTTAGAGGCCTAGTGTTTTTAAGGGGAGAGTTACTGTAACTGGGAGCCAGGCCTCACCCCCACCCAGGGTGTCCTCAGATAACACCTGGGACTCTTCAGACACCCCTGCCAGAGACCTGCTACCTCAGCTGTGGTCCCATAGTCAACTGTTCTCCAGCCACCCTGGGCTCAGGATCCTGTGAGTTCTGAAGCGTGTTCTCCTCTGACCAGCCTAATGCCTTAGACCAAGGCACTGCAACCACACAAGCAGCAGACACGTGAGCATCCCATCCCCGTTCAAGGAGCATCAGCTCTGTGACCAGCCTGCCCCAGGCCTAAGAGTAGAAGCTTCATGTGGCAGTCCCCTGTCCAAGGATCAGCAGCTGTGTGAGCGGACCATTCTCCAGTATGAGGAGCAGCATCCACGTGAGCAGCCTCGCCTCTGTCTGAGGATCAGCCTACACTAATCCAAGGAGCATCAGCCAAAAGCAGTCTGCACCTGTCTTATGAGCAGCAGCTGGGTGAGTATCCTGCCTCTATCCAAGAAGCAGCAGTCACATGTGAAGCTCACTCCCACCTAAGGTGCAGCAACCATGAAAGCAGCCCATCTCCCATTTGAGAACCAGCCACTGAGGGAGCAGCCCACACCTGCATGAGGAGCAGTCGCCCTGTAACAGCTACAGCCTCACGAGAAGCCCGCTCCATCTAATCAGCAGCGTGCAGCCAGCCTAGATCCAAGAAGCAGGAGACATGTGACCAGCCCACCTCTGTCCAAGGAATAGCGGCTGTGTGAGAAGCTTCCATTACCAGCCAGAGACACCACTTCTGCTAACAGCACCCACCAGAGGAGCCACTGCCAATTGAGGAGCAGCCACCTTGAGGAGCAACTGCAACCCGAGGAACCACTGACACCCAAGGAGCAGCCCCTGCATGACTCGACATCTAGATCAATCGGTGAGACCAAAAATGGGTAGACATAGAAACCCGCAAAGAAAAGAAAAGGAGGAATCGCCAGAAAAGCAGCTAAGTAAAACAGATGCATGCAATATGTCAGAAAAAGAATTCAGAATAAGGGTCCTAGAGTGCATAAACGAATGGAGGAAAAAATCAACAACTTATGTAAGAATTAAGAAGAAATGAAGGGTGATATAGCTGCAATAAAAAACACCACGAAAAGTTTCATTAGTAGATTAGGAGAAGTGGAGGACCGAATTAGTGAATTAGAAGACAGGGAAATAAAACACACCAAAACTGAACTGCAATTAGAGAAAAAAATTAAAAGACAGGAGGAGACCCTAAGGGAGCTATGGGACAACATGAAACAAGGCAACATACAAATAATAGGAGTGCCAGAACAACAGTAAGAGGAACAAGGATTAGAAAACATATTTGAAGCAATAATCTCAGAAAACTTCCCTGAGGTGGGGAAGAAAAAAGTGACACAAGCATAGGCAGTCCCAAACAAGATGAATCTGAAAAGACCCACACCAAGACACATCATAATTACTATTGCAAATGTTCAGGACAAAGAGAGAATCTTAAGGGCTGCAAGACAGAGACAGAAAGTTACATACAAGGGAGCTCCCATTAGGTTATCAAATGATTTCTCAACAGAAACACATCAGGTCAGAAGAGAATGGATGGAAATTTACAAAGTGATGAAAAGAAAGGGACTTAATCCAAGATTACTCTTACTAGCAAGGATATCATTCAAAATTGAAGGGGAAATAAGAAGCTTTCAGACAAAACAAGGCTAAGGGAGTTTATCACCACAAAGCCAGCAATGCAAGAAATGCTAAAGGGACTGGTGTAAAAAGAAGAAATAAAAAGGTAAAGAACACAGGCACAAAAAATAAAAATGGTTAAAAACAAGTACCTTTCAATAATAACTTTAAATGTAAATGGACTAAATCAAATGACACTGAGTGGCTGAATGAATAAAAAAACACACATGTATTTGCTGTTTACAAGAGACTCACCTCAGAATAAGGGACTTACACAGACTGAAAGTGAAGGGATGGAAAAATATCTTTCCGGCAAATGGAAACAAAAAAAAAGCTGGGGTAGTGATATTTATATCAGACAAACTAGACCTCAAAGTGAAGGACATAACAAGAAATAAGGAAGGCCACTTCATAATACTAAAGGGATCGATACAACAAGAAGATAAACATATATGCACTCAATGCAGGAGCACCCAAATACATAAAGAAACTCCTGGAAGATATCAATGGACAGATTGACAACAATACAGTTATAGTAGGGGACTTTAGCACACCTCTAACATCACTGGATAAATCCTCTAGACAAAAAATCAGCAAAGAAACAACAATCCTAAATGACTCACTAGATCAGATGGACTTAATTGATATCTTCAGAACATTTCACCCCAAAGCTGCAGAATATATATTCTTCTCAAGTGCACATAGGACATTTTCAAAAATAGACCACATATTGGGTCACAAGCAGTCTCCCCAAATTCAAGAAGATTGAAATCATATCAAGCATCTTCTCAGATCACAATGGCATAATATTAGAAATAAACTACAATAAAAACAATCCAAAAAATTCAAACTCTTGGAAGCTGAATAGCATGTTATTAAATATTGATTGGGTTACCAATGAGATCAAAGAAGAAATTAAAAACATCATGGAAACTAATGACAATGAAAACACAACAATCCAAAACTTATGGGACACAATGAAAGCAATCCTGAGAAGGAAATTTATACCTCTACAGGCCTACCTCAAAAATCAAGAAAAAATGATAATAAATCATCTAACTTTACAACTCAAAGATTTAGAAAGAGAGCAGCAAGAAAAGCCCAGAGTGAGCAGAAGGAAGGAGATAATAAAGATTAGAGCAGAAATCAATGACACAGAGACCAAAAAAAAAAAGCACCACAAAAATACAAAAGATCAATGAAACCAAGAGCTGGTTCTTTGAAAGGATAAACAAGATTGATGAACCTCTAGCCAGGCTCACCAAGAAGCAAAGAGAGAGGACCCTAATAAACAAAATCTGAAATGATAGAGGGGAAATAACAACAGACCCCACAGAAATACAAAGGATTGTAAAAAATACTATGAACAACTCTACTCCAACAAACTAGACAACCTCGAGGAAATGGACATATCCCTAGAAAAATACAACATTCAAAAACTGAATCAGGAAGAATCTAAAAGTCTCAATAGGCCAATAACTATGGAAGAAATTGAAGCAGTAATCAAAAAGCTTCCAACAAATAAAAGCCTGTGGCCCTAAGTCTTCACAGGGGAGTTTTACCAAACATTCAAGGAAGAACTACAACATGACTACTCCAAAAAATGCAAGGGGAAGGAACACTTCCAAGCTCATTCTATGAAGCCAGAATTACCCTAATACCAAAACCAGATAGAGACAACACAATGAAATAGAATTACAGGGCAATATCCCCCTTGAATATAGATGCCAAAATCCTCAACAAAATCCTAGCAAATTGGATCCAGCAGTACATCAGAAAGATCATACACCATGACCAAGTAGGATTTATTTCAGGGATGCAAGGATGATACAATATCCACAAATCAATAAACAAATTGAGAGATAAAAACCACATAGTCATATCAATTGATGCAGAAAAAGCATTTGACAAAATCCAGCACCCATTTTTGATAAAAACTCTCAGCAAGGTGGGAATAGAAGGATCATACCTCAACATAATAAAAACCATATATGATATATTCACAGCCAACATCATACTCAATGGGCAAAAACTAAAACCATTTCCCCTTAGAACAGGAACAAGACAGGGTTGCCCACTCCCACCACTCCTGTTCGACATAGTACTGGAAGTATTAGCCAACACAATTAGACAAGAAGAAAAAATAAAAGGCATCCAAATTGGAAAAGAAGAAGTAAAACTTTCCTTATTTGCAGATAACAAGATATTTTACATAAAAACCCTAAAGACTCCATTAAAAAACTATACTTAATGAGTGAATTCAGCAATGTAACAGGATACAAAATTAATGCTTAGAAATCTATGGCATTTCTATACACCAATAGTGAACTTTCAGAAAGAGAGACTAAAAAATCCCATTTACCATCACACCAAAAAAATTAAGATACCTAGGAATAAAGTTAACTAAAGAGGTAAAAGACCTCTATTCAGAAAACTACACGACATTGAAAATAGAGATAGAAGAAGACATAAACAGATGGAAGAACATACCATGTTCATGGATTGATAGAATCAACATCATTAAAATGTCCATACTACCCAAAGCAATCTATAAATTCAACGCACTTCCCATTAAGATACCAACAGCATATTTCACAGACCTAGAACGAACTCTCCAAAAATTCATCTGGAATAAAAAAAGACCCTGAATAGCTGCAGTGATCCTGAGAAAGAACAAAGTAGGTGGGATCTCCGTACCAGATATCAAGCTGTATTACAAAGCCACTGTTCTCAAAACTTCCTGGTACTGGCAGAAGAACAGACATGTAGATCAATGGAATAGACTAGAGAACCCAGACATTGACCCAAACCAATATGCTCAATTAATATTTGACAAAGGAGGCAAGAACATACAATGAAGACAGTCTCTTCAATAAATGGTGTTGGGAAAATTGGACAGATATATGCAAAAAAAAAAATGAAACTAGACCACCAACTTACCCCATACACAAAAATAAACTCAAAATGGATAAAGGACTTAAATATAAGATGGTGTATGATCTTTCTAATGTAATGCTGGATCCGGTTTCTTAGAATTTTGTGGAGGATTTTAGCATCTATGTTCATGAGGAATATTTGCCTGTAATTCTCTTTCTTTGTGGTGTCTTTATCTGGTTTTGGGATTAGGGTAATGCTGGCTTCATAAAAGGAGCTTGGAAGTGTGCCTTCCTCTTGAGTTTTTTGAATAGTCTGAGATTGGCTTTAGTTCTTTGAATGTTTGGTAAAACTCTCCTTGAAGCCATCTGGTCCAGGGCTTTTGTTTGCTGGAAGCTTTTGGATTACTGTTTCAATTTCATCAGTAGTTATTGGCCTGTTTAGGTTTTTTGATTCTTCCTGATTGAGTTTTGGAAGCTTCTATTTTTCTAGGAATGTGTCCATTTCATCGAGGTTGTCCAGTTTGTTGGAGTAGAGCTGTTCATAGCATTTTTTGACAATCCTTTGTATATTGGTAGGGTCAGTTGTTATTTCACCTTTCATTTCTGATTCAAAGGGGGATTTAATCCAGGAATGCAAGGCTGGTACAATATCCACGAATCAATAAATGTGATACATCACATAAACAAATTGAGAGACAAAAATCACATAATGATATCGATTGATGGAGAAAAGGCATTTGCCAAAATCGGACACCCTTTCTTAATAAAAACTCTCAGCAAAGTGGGAATAGAGGGATCATACCTCAACATAATAAAAGCCTTATATGAGAAACCTACAGCCAACATCATACTTAATGGGCAAAAACTAAAACCATTTCCCTTAAGAACAGGAAGAAGGCAGGGATGCCCACTTTCACCACTCCTGTTTGACATAATACTGGAAGTGCTAGCCAAAGTGATCAGACAAGAAGAAGAAATAAAAGGCATCCAAATTGGAAAAGAAGAAGTAAAATTGTCATTATTTGCAGAGGACATGATACTGTACTTAGAAAACCCTAAAGACCCCATCAAAAAATTATTAGACCTAATAAATGAATTTGGGAATGTAGCAGGATACCAAATTAATGCCAAGAAATCTATGGCATTTTTACATGCCAATAGTGAACTTACAGAAAGAGAAATAAAAAAAAAACAATACCATTTACCATTGCACTAAAAAATTAAGATATCTAGAAATAAACTTAACCAAGGACATAAAAGACCTGTACTCAGAAAACTACAGAACATTAAAAAGGAGATAGAAGAAGACATAAACAGATGGAAGAACATACTGTGCTCATGGATTTGATTGGTAGAATCAACATCATCAAAATGTCCATACTACCCAAAGCAATCTATAGATTCAATGCACTCCCCATTAAAATACCAATAGCATATTTCACAGATCTAGAAAGAACTCTTCAAAAATTCATCTAGAATTAAAAAAAACAAAAACACAAACCTCCAAATGCTGCGGCGATCCTGAGAAAGAAGAACAAAGAAGGAGGGATCTCAATACCAGATATCAAGCTGTATTACAAAGTTCTCAAAACTGTTCTCAAAACTGCCTGGTACTGGCACAAGAATAGATATATAGTCCAAGGAAATAGAATAGAGAGCCTAGAAATGGACTCAAACCACTATGCTCAATTAATATTTGATAAAGGAGGAAAGACCATATAATGGAGCCAAGACAGTCTCTTCAATAAATGGTGCTGGGAAATTTGGTCAGATACATGCAAAAAAATGAAACTAGACCACCAAATTACACCATAAATAAAAATAAACTCAAAATGTATAAAGGACTTAAACGTAAGATGGGAAACCATAAAAATACCAGAGGAATCCACAGGTGGCAAAATCTCAGACATATTCCAAAAGAATTTCTTCACTGTTACAGCTCCTAGGGCAATGGAAAATATAGGGAAAATAAACAAATGGGACTATGTCAAAATAAAAAGCTTCTGCACAGAAAAAGAAACCATCAACAAAACAACAAGAAAGCCCACTGCATGGGAGAACATATTTGCCAATGACATCACCGATAAAGGTTTAATCTCCAACATTTACACGGAACTCATACAACTTAAAAAAGGGAAGATAAACAACCCAATAAAAAAATGGGTAATGGACCTAAATAAACACTTTTTGAAAGAGGACATAAATAAGGCTGAGAGACATATGAAAACATGCTCAAAGTCACTAATCATTTGAGAGATGCAAATCAAAACAACAATGAGGTACCATCTCACACCTGTCAGAATGGTTATCATCAACAAATCAACAAATGACAAATGCTGGAGAGGATGTGGGAAAAAAGGAACCCTTCTGCACTGCTGGTGGGAATGCAGACTGGTGCAGCCACTGTGGTGAACAGTATGGGGTTTCCTCAAAAAACTAAAAATGGAACTTCCATTTGACCCAGTGATCCCACTTCTAGGAATATATCCCAAGAAACCAGAAACACCAATCAGAAAGGATATATGCATCCCTATGTTCATAGCAGCACAATTTACCATAGCTAAGATTTGGAATCAGCCTAAGTGCCCATCAGCAGATGAGTGGATTAAAAAAGTGTGGTACATATACACAGTGGAATACTATGCTGCTGTAAAAAGGAAGGAACTCTTACCATTTGCAACAGCATGGATGGAACTGGAGAGCATTATGCTAAGTGAAATAAGTCAGTCAGAGAAAGATAAATATCACATGCTCTCACTCATTTGTGGATTATCATGAACAACATAAACCGATGAACAAAAACTGATGTAGTGATAGAGAAGCATTGATCAGCTGCTCAAAACTCAGAGGGAGGTAGGGGAGGGCAGGAGTGAGGGGAAGAGATCCACCAAAGGACTTCTATGCATGCATATAAGCATAAGCGATGGACGTGGACAACAGGGGGTGAGGGTGAGGGCAGGAGTGGGGGGATAACAAGACATTGGGAGGATAAGATCACATTTGTAATATCTTAATCAATAAAGGGGGAAAATTGAAAAAAAGTAAGACGGGAAACCATAAAAAATACTAGAGGAATTTAAAGGCAACAAAATCTCAGACATATGCCGAAGCAATTTTTTCACCAATACAGCTCCTAGGGCATTGGAAACTAAAGAGAAGATAAACAAATGGGACTACATCAAAATAAAAAGCTTCTTCACAGCAAAAGAAACCATCAACAAAACAACAAGAAAGCCCACTGGATGGGAGATCATATTTCCCAATGTTATCACCAATAAGGGTTTAATCTCCAACATTTACAGGGAACTCATACAACTTAACAAAAGGAAGACAAACAACCCAATCAAAAATGGGTAACGGACCTAAATAGACACTTTTCAAAAGAAGACATACAGAAGGCAGAAAGACATATGAAAACATGTTCCAAGTCACTAATTATACGAGAGATGCAAATCAAAACAACAATGCAGTATCATCTCACACCTGCCAGAATGGCTGCCATCAACAAAACAACAAATGACAAGTGCTGGAGAGGATGTGGAGAAAAAAGAACCCTTCTGCACTGCTGGTGGGAACGCAGACTGGTGCAGCCACTATGGCAGATAGTATGGAGTTTCCTCAAAAAATTAAAAATGGAACTTCCATTTGACCCTGTGATCACACTTCTGGTAATATATCCCAAGAAACCAGAAACACCAATCATAAAGGATATATGCACCCCTATGTTCACAGCAGGACAATTTACCATAGCTAAAATTTGGAAACAGCCTAAGTGCCCATCAGCAGATGAATGAATTAGAAAGCTGTGGTACATCTACACAATGGAATACTATGCTGCTGTAAAAAAGAAGGAATTCTTACCATTTGCAACAGCATGGATGGAACTGGAGAGCATTATGCTAAGTGAAATAAGCCAGACAATGGAAGAAAAATACCACATGATCTCATTTACGGTTAATAAAGACCATTATAAACTGATGAACATAAACAGATTCAGAGGCAGAATAGCAATGAACAGACTGTCAAACTACAGCTGGAAGTCTTGAGAGGGTTGGGGAGGAGTTAAGAGATCAATTGAAGGACTTGTATGCATGCATATAAGCATAACAAATGGACACAAACACTAGGGGGTAGGGGAGGAGGGGTAAGGTCAAGGGAAAAATGGAGACTTATTTAACACTCTCTGTAATACTTTCAGCAATAAAACAAAATTAGAAAAAAATAAAGGGACTATTTATTTATTGCCAATTTATTTTTTTATAATTATGTTTCTCTTTTTTTGTTTTCTTTTTTCTTAATGAAGTTTCTTTTACCTTTTTGGCAATACTGGTTTGGTGGTAATAAACTCCTTTAGCCTTTTTTTTCTGGCAAGTTCTTTATTTCTCCTTCAATTTTAAATAGTAGCTTTGCTGGGTAGAATATTCTTGGGTGTAGGCCTTTGTTTTTCATCAGTTTGAATATTTCATATCATCCTTTCCGGCCTCAGATGTTTTTATTGAAGATGACATCTGTGAGGTAGATGGGCAAGGAATCCAACCCAGCACAGGGCACCTGCTACTCTCACTCCAGTTCTCTTCCCTTAGCAATGCCATTCAATTTCTCTTTTTATGACTCAGGGAAAGTTAAAATCTTGCTGATTTTCTAGTTCTCCAGGCTAGGGTGCCCAGCTTGGGGCTGAGGCCACTCCCTTCTCCAGGGGCAATCTCATTACCTGAGATATCCTTCTGGATTCTCTCCTAGCACAACTGGTATAGGGCCAGCCCTTTTGTGGCTCTTTTCTTTCTACAGGTTTTGTTGGGTGTTACTCTCAATCCTTAGTTATAACACTTGTGTTCAACTAGTCTTCAGATAGTTATTTGGTTCATTTTCCCATACTTTAGCCACTTCATGATATGGTCCTGGGAAGAATCAAGTGTAACTTCCACCTACTTTGCAGCCATCTTGAACCCCTTCAACATTCTAAATTTTATGCTTCAAAAGACACCCTTAAAATTGCAGCAGAGTAAGTGGGAGCTACACTGACACACTCCCAGGACTAAACTGAAATCACAACTAAAATACAGAAAAACCACCCTGAATAATCAACTGAAGACTAACTGGAGAGAACCCTAATAATCAAGGACATAAAGTAGAGTTACACAGGGACTGGTAGGAGGGGAGGAGGCATGAAAGGGCTTCTCATGCTCCCACAGACAGTAACTGAAGTTCCAGAGAAATATTTCATCTAGGAGGGAGGGTTTCTCATTGAGAACTCTGTGGTCTAAACCCAAAGCTGGGCCTCCCAATCCAGAGAACCATAACTGAGAAGGCCCACATAGCATCTGGGAGAGATGGCTGGAAATGCAGGCATCGTCTTAAAGGGCCAATGAATAAAATTTTGTGTGCAGCCACATACCTTGGGTTCTGGCAGAGGGAGGGCAGAGTAGATTGGAGCTGTGTGAGCAGAATCCAGATTTGGGGGCTCTGGGGTTACACCTCAAAGGCAGACACCCAGGTTTCCAGTGCTGAATCATCCCCTCATACTGCAGAGGACATTATTCTCTGGCAGACCTTTACCATACAGGCAGCTTTTGCATTTGGAGGAAGAAGTTGCCCCACTGTTGGAAAATATCTTTCCTTAACCAGTGGGCAATACCCCAAGGCTAATCCAGGATGAATAACAATCGGATTGCAGGCAGAAGCAGATCAGAGACTTTTGAGTCACTGCCTGATATAAGTCAGGACTCAGGGCTAGGAAAAGTTAACCTTCATCCAATATCCTGGTCCTTTCCAAAGGCACCCAGCCCCAGCAGAGGGAGCCACTAGCTGTGGATTGCTGATAGCTCCAAAGAGTGTACTCAGGGCCTGTCACAAACAGCACCTGACATTGTCCTGCACTATAAATTGGGAGTCATAGCAGAGTTACCTATTACATAGACACAAACCCAAATAGGCAACCAAAACGGGAAGACAAAAATCAACAATAAGCCCTAAATGAAAGAACAAGAGAATTCTCCAGAAGAAAAACTAAATGAAATGGAGATAAAAAATTTATCAGATATAGTAATCAGAATAATGATGGCAAGGATGCTCAACAGCATGAGAGAAGATATAGTAACTATAGGAAATACCAGTCAGCAATAAAGGATGACATACTAATAACACTATAAAGAACACATTAGAATGAATACACAACACAGAAAGCTGAGGGTCAGAACAGTGAATTAAAGTATAGGGTAGAAAAAAATCACTCAAACAAAGAATTGAAAAGGAAAAAATTAAAAAATAGCTTGGTTGGCATTACTCGGTGGTTGATGAACCAGAAAGTCATGGCTCAATTCCCAGTCAGGGCACATGCCCAGGTTGTGGGCTCTATCCCTAGTCGAGGGTCGGGGACAGGAAGGGGAGAGGAGAGAGAAAGAGAGAGAGAGAGAGAGAGAGAGAGAGAGAGAGAGAGAGAGAGAGAGAGAGAGAAGGGGAAAGAAACATAGGCATAAGGAATTAAAATGGCAATAAATAAGTGTCTATCAATAATAACCTTAAATGTAAATGGATTAAATGCTCTAATAAAAAGATCTAAGGTAGCTTAATAGATACAAAAACATGACCCAACTATTTGTTGTCTACAAGAGACCCACCTCAGAATAAAAGATTCACACAGACTGAAAGAGAAGGGATGGAAAAAATTTTTCTATGCAAATGTAAACAAAATAAAGCTGGGGTAGCAATACTCATATCTGACAAAATAGACTTCAAAACGAAGTCCATTACAAGAGACAATAAAGGTCACTATAGAATACTAAAGGGATCAATCCAACAAGCGGGCATAACGCTGGTAAATATATGCATCCCATATAGGAGCAGCTTACCCATGAACCTGTCTCCAAAGCCCCCTTTTTCTTTGACTTTCAGTGAACTCACAGCAGCCTTCACCCTCCCCGCCACTGCCAGCTCACCTCTTTCTTATCACATTTACAGAGAGCCAGAGCAGCCCTTCTTAGGCTTTCCTGTTACTTTTTCTACCTAAAGCCCCTTCCTTTGTTTCACTGTCCCCAGCTTTAATAAACATACTCTCAAAATTAAAAGTTAAAGATATCTGTAACAAAGTTTGTCCAAGCAAATGTTCATCGAGTAATGAAAAGATAAATAAATGTGGTATAGCCATACAATGTAATAATATTCAGTATCAAAAAAGAATAAAATACTGAAATCTACTATAACCTGGATAAATCTCAAACCTTATTGTAAATAAAAGAATAAAGATACAAAATCATTCCACTTATAAAAAATATATAGAAATACAGACCATCCTCAGGTTATGTTGTAATCGACGAACGTCGTTTTGTGGTTATGTCGCCATCTCCCATTTATAAAAAAAAAGTTCCATCATTTCGAAGTATGTACATACATGCTTTATGTGTTTTATTATTTATTTACCACAAGTAAAGGTCAGGAATTGTTATCTTTCTTTTAATTTTTTTTACTGTTTCACTTCATTGCTGCTGTGTATGTGCTCCGTGTGAGTGATGTAGGTGCTTATGTAGATGGGTTCCGACTTACGGAGAAAATCGCATTACGTTGGGCCATAGGAACGGATGAGGACCTATTGTATCAACTCTATAGAGGCAGTAGACATACTAGTGGACCTGTGGAATGGATATGGTAATAGTGATTAATTGTAAATAAGCATTTGGGGTCTTTTTCAAATGGGAAATATTCTATGGCCTGTGGTACTGATTGCACAATTTTATAAATTTATTAAAATAATAAATGAAATAAATTAATTAAATTTTTAATTCAATAATAGTGTGAAGACCTAGGACATTGCTCACCACTACTACAGACTTTATAAACACTGTCCAACAAGTCCTCCCTCGCTTCCATTCAACATGTTAATTAAGCCTGGTGACTACAGAATGTTAATAATAACTCAATAGAGCTATTTTTAAAAAGCAGAGAGAAGATTTTAGAATCCAAATATGATGCAAGCTAAAATATGACATAATTTTTATTATTCAGGGATTTGAAGAAAATATAATTTATTTGACCCTAATAATTATATTTTATCCTGCACTGATTTAGTGAAATAAAATTACATTTCTCTTTCTGTGGCTGCATATAAATTATTTGGATCTACAACAAATTACACACAGTAAATAGGCTTATAAATGTTTAGAATCAGTCTGAAATATGAAATTAGCCTAAAATATGAAAATTTAATAGAATGCCTTTGTTTTTTCCTCATTTTGATCTTTCTGGGAATTTGCCTTTCTTTTATCTGTGTGACACTTAAAGCTTAATGTCCCAAGGAACTTTTTTAATATCCAGTTTAAGTAAGGAGCTCAGTTTCCTCATTGATAATACTAGCTAACTCGAAGAGTGTTGGGAATGTTAAAAATAAATCTAATAAAAGAGTAATATGCTAATTGCATCACTCCACTACATCCCAAGCCACACCCACAAGCCAATTAGAGCGACTATATGCAAATTAACCCAACCAAGATGGCGGCTGACAGCCACAGAGCTAGAGCAAACAGGAGGCTTCCTTGCCCTGGTAATGGAGGAAGCTGCCTGCCTAGGCAGGCTGTGGCCTCCACTCAAGGCAACAAAGTTTCAATTACAGAAGATAAATAAACCCCAGATACCTGCTTCCAGCCAGCCTCACTGGGAGCTTGGGTCTCAGGGGGCTGTGGCCAACCTGCAAACAGCCATCAGCCCCTTACCCAGGATGGCCCCACCCTCAGGGGGTGAGGGTTTCTGTTGGGGGTCTTGGCCAGCCTGCAAACAGCCATCAGCCCCTCACCTGGCTGGCCAAGCACCCTAGCAGGGACCCCCTTCCCTGAAGGGGATGTGGTAGCCTGCAAACAGCCATCTTCCCCTCACCCAGGCTAGCCAGGCCCCCAGGGGAGACCTCCACCCTGAAGGGGGTGTGGCAAGCCTTAAAATGGCCCTCAGCCCCTCACCCAGGCTGGCCAGGCACCCCAGCAGGGAACCCCACCCTGAAGGGGATGTGGTCAGTCTGAAAATGGCCCTTGGACCCTCACCCAGGCTGGCCAAGAACCCCAGCGGGATCCTCACCCTGATCTGGGACACCCTTCAGGGCAAACGAGCCGGCCCCCACCCATGTACCTATCCTATATAATAAAAGGACATCTCCTGAGGGCTTCCAGGCTGCCAGAGGGATGTCTGACTGCCAGCTTAGGCTTGATCACTTGGGGAGCAGGTCTAAGCCAGTAGATGGACATTCCCTGAGTGGTTCCAGATTGCAAGAGGGCACAGGCCAGGCTGAGGGACCAAATTTTTGTGCCCTGGGCCTCTGGTATTTAAAATAATGTTCATTAAGGTATTTTTACATAGTATGTGAGTGAGTAGTAGTAATTCATTCAAATTCTGGTTGAGACTTCATGAAATTTATCTTGGATTTTATTTTGAGGCTTCCTCCTTCCCTCCCCCCACCCCAGTCTGTGAAAGTAACTTTGGTACAGAAAAATACTCAAAATGGCCAGCCTGCCCATTGGAGGATAAACAAGTTTTTCTGATTTTCTTACCTAAGCTTAAATGTGGAAGTCTGGGCAGGAATAGGTTGTGGTTAACAACATGAGGAGTCCCAGTACTCACATCTTTTCCTGCAGTCCACATAGACGGTTTGAATTTCTTGAGTACATAGTCTTTTTACTTCATAGACATCAAGGAATTTTCTGACACTCATTGCAAAGTTGTAACTGGGAAGCATCCCTAATACATTACTTATGAAGACTTTGGTGAAGCCAGGAATTTCATTGCCTGTGATTTTTGGGTTGTGGGGCACACAATACAATGTACAGATCATGTATCATAGAAATGTATACTTGAAACCTATATAATCTAATTAACCACTGTCACCACAATTAATTTAATTAAAAATTAAATAAAAGAGGATAGATTAACTTTAATTATAAAAAAGTAATGAACCTCCCATAATTAACTTCCTCAAGATAACTAAACAATTCTGAGATAATTGCCAATCTAGCAGATGATCCCTGAGAAAACACTCATTATTTAAGTCACTAAGCTTGTTCACCTTGATAGCTTGTAACATGGATTTATCAATTATGGAGTTAAAGTGAAGGGCACTTATCATGAAGGAAGCTTGCAGAAATAGAGTGTGGGGTGAATTGACTGGAAATAGTGAGGAGAAACTGGCTGGGTGAGCATAGATCACCATAATAGTAATAGTCAGGAGGGAGTGAAGGGGCCCTGAAGATCAGTGAGAATGTGAAATCAAGGTGAAGAGAGAAAGAACTGGGGGACTGTCATGGCTCTATGGTGTTGGCTCCTGCATGCTGGCGCAGTGGTCAGATTAAGAAACTTTGTGGTCTCCATAGAAAAGATGGTGTTTAAAATGGAGAGGTTATAGAACTCAGGATTCAATATTTTGATATTGGAAATTGTGTTTTTTTTTTTGTTCCATTGACCCTATCTGGCACAAAAGACTCTCTCTGGCATTGAATTTATTAAACAAATAAAACTTATCTATGCTTTACATCAGTACAACCTGAAAATATTTCAAAGTACAGGAATGGGCTGGCTTCAAACTGTCACAGAAACCTTTTACTGAAGTTTCAGTGGCACTTCGTACTAGTTGAGGAAGTTCCTGTGCATCTGTTTCTTGTACAAGATCTTATGTCCTCAACAAAGAATTTATAATAATGTGCTCTGAAGATCATCAAGCCAGAGCTAGGAGGGTTGTAGCATAATGTAGAAAATTAGTGTTGGGGGACAGGCTCCTCTGTGCTGAAACAGGTCAGTGGTTGGCTGATTGGAATGTAAGTTGTGTACTCAAAATTGAGGAGCTGTGAGTGAGAGGGAACCTATTGCCAAGCCCCATAGATATTGCTGCAATCAGAGAAAAAATTCTTCCTAAATGATATATTCTTCCATTTCTTACAGGAAATTCAGCTCTGTTATAATCTGTGAGACTGTTGTACATGTAGTCTGTCATTTACCAAAACATCATATGTAGTATATAACTAATAGGAAAGAACGTGGGTAGAATCTATAGGTAGTAAAAAAGTGATTGACAATACCACCACTGATTCAGAGAATGAGCACGAATGCTTATCTCCTGCTTGGCTTATTATGCTGGGGCTCAAGTCTTCTTCACCAGGCATAATACCGCTTCTCGGAGAAGAATGCAAAAGAATGTGCTGGGTTCTTTTGTGTAAGGTCAACACCTAAAGTTAGGGAGTGAGTCTGGAAGCTCTTTTGGTAAAGTTCTACCACTTCAGGCAGAGCTGAAATGATTAACACAGTTCAAAGTTCATGTTTATACAGAAGTTAAACCAAGAAGTATTCTAAAACCAAACAAATCCTATTTTTTGATAATCACCAGCAGTCACACTCTCTTCAAAATTTATAATCAGAGAAGGAAGACAAGGAGAACCTACTCCTAGAAACCTGCTAAAATCAGGTCTCAAGCGAAGAGAAAATGGTTTAATGATAACTACATTTGTTGCATATTTCCTTGTTTTCTTCAGAAAAAAATCTCATTGGAAGAGTCAAGATGATGTGCTATATTCAATTAGGCAGAAGTCAGTCCACAGGACTTCCCATCCTCCCATCTCCCTACTTTGCTTCAAATTGAGTGCTGTTAAGATTTTAGAACTGAAGGACTAAGTCTGGGAGAAGGGGACCATTTCAAAGGAGATAAATAGTTTTTATCTCTTCTTTTTTACTCTTCTTTTTCTTTAATGAAACTAGAGTGATACCAAGCCCAGCTCCTTCAGATGGCCTAGTGCTTCTCTTTCTTCCTTTCTCTTCCCCATTTCCTTTCTCTCTCTCTCTCCTTCAACTTCAATTTTCCACATATCTAATCTAATAAAAGCGTAATGTTAAAATTAACCGTCTCTTTGGGACACCTAAGCCACGCCCACCAGCCAATCAGAGTGATTGTATGCAAATTAGCCCAGCCAAGATGGCGGAGACCCACCGCACACTGGGGTTCAGCAGGGCAGATGGGTGGGAGGAGCAGGGCGGGAGGAGCGAGCAGACACTGAGGCTGCGGCTTGGGAATAGACTGATCCTGTGCCCCTGTGGTGGGTTCCAGGTGGTGGCGGCAGCCACAGGGCCGGGAGCCAGCTAGGCAAGCCTCCGTCCCTGCGGCTGGGGCCTGGGAATAGACCAATCGTGGAGGCAAGCACACGCAGTGGCTTAGCCCACAGCTGGTCTATTCCCAGGCCCCAGCTGCAGGGCCGGACAGCCGGCCACCCAGATCCCAGCGAGGGCCTCCGATCGGTTCCAGGTGGGGGTTTCCTGTGAGAGGTCCCTGTCTCCCTTCGGAGCTGGGGTGAACCCCCAGGATCCAGGAGATGGAGAGATGGGCAGGGGACAGATGGAGGAAGCAGCAGCCAGGGAGAGTTTCGGGGGGAAGTAACTAGGTGGGGGAGGGGTGTAATAGGATGGAGGGAAGAACTTTATAAAAGAGTCAGTGGACAGCAGAGTTAAAAAAAAAGAGCATGTATGAGTGAACTGTAAGGCCTATAATGAAGACCAAGTATAGTTGTGTACTGGGGACAGATTTTAAAAGTAGAAGTCAGAAAAGAAAAAAAGATAAATGATAGTGGATAATTAGGCAGGTACATAGATAGGTATTAAAACAATGGAAGCAAGTAGAAAAGAATGTATGGCAAAGATAGAATGAGAGAAAAAGAGGGAGGGAAGAAAAGTTATAAAGGGGGAGTTGGTAGAGCTTAAAAGGAGAATGAGAAGAAGGAAGGAATGGGGGAGGGAGCCAAGCAGGTCCGAGGGAGGAAATGAAGAAAAAAATTAAGGTGGGAAGGAAGAAAAAGGGGAGGGTGGGCAAGGGTAAAGATAAAGGAAAGAAGGAATGTGGGAAGGGAAGAAGGGTAGTAGAAAAATGGGAAGAATGATGATGGAACAGAAGTA
>PVJC01013282.1:0-13441 GCA_004026665.1 Murina feae
CCAGGGCAGGGGGCATGGCCTGAGGTCCCCTGGCCTGGCACCAGGGAAGAGGGTGCAGCCTGAGTTCCTCTGGCCTGGTGCCAGGGCAGGGGGAGCAGCCTGAGGTCTCCTGTCAAGCCCTGTGGGTGGAAGGCATGACCTGAGGTCCCCTGTCAAGCCCCATGCAGGAGGTGGGTGAGTACGCAGCCTCAGGTCCCTGTTGATTGCTCCTTAAGGCTCGTTATGGGAACTTAGCCTCAGCTGTGGGTGCAAATTGACCGGAGTGACAGTCAATTTGCATATTCCCTTTTTATTAGATAGGATAATGAACATTGTTGTGCATATAGATATTTTCCCCCCTGATTTTTAGATTATTTCTTTAGGAAAAAATTGTAAGAAGATTGCCGTATTGCTTTTAAAAAGGTTTGTGGTACATACAATATTTACAGTGACATATGAGAATACGAGTTTTGCCACATCTGACCAGCCATGGTTATTATTATTTAAAAATTCTTCTTTTGAATTTACTTGATAGTGGTACTTCACTGATGTTTAATATGTGAGTTTTGATTAGTGAATATTTTCCTATTTACTTGTTTACTTGTTATTTTTCGTTTTGTGAATTGTTTTTTCCTATCCTTTGCCCACTTTGTCCATTGAATTCTCTTGGCTCTTTGAACAATTTCTTGTATATACATTACATACATATAGTAAGAATAGTAAGGATGTTAATGCTACATCTCTTAAAATCCAGGTAAAGTTTTATACTCCATTGTTTGCCTTATTTATTTTTTTACATAGAAAACATTTACTTTTTAATTTAACCATTTAGCCTTTTTAAATTGAAAAATTTCTATCATTTTTTCAAAAAAGTAATTCTTTACCCAGAGTTCCATTGAATGTTTATATTTCTTTCATCTTAGTTATGTAATTTGATGAAAAAACTTGATTAATTTGGATTGTATTTTATTGGATGGTGTAAATTGAGGATTCTAATGATTTTTAAAAAAATTTACTGTTGAATTACTTCAAAATCATTTATTGAATGGTCCTTATGCTTCATAATTATTTGTAAAATTACCTTAATCACAATATTAAATTCTCATAATCAACAGGGCCTACTGTGGGTTCTGTTATGTTTTGAGGATCTTTGCTTTTTTAAATACTAGTTCCATACTTTTAATTATTAGAGCTAATGAGTTGTTCTTGACTGCTTGCCATTTTGTGTCTACAATAATAGCCTGAATCTCTCTGGCCAGGTTAGTGAGTTAATGGGAGAGGAATCACTTGACTCTAGATGATTGGCTCTTTCCCACACTTTAGAATTTCAGAGTCTCAGTTTCTGCACCTGTAAATTGGGGATAATGTTTCTTCCTAGAGCTGTTGGAGGTTTACATGAGATGATATTCTTGCATTACCTGGCAGGCATTGTTCTTGGAGCATGTATGTTCAGTAGAAGTTTTATTTTTTGTTTATGATATCACCATGCTTCTCAGTAGGCAAGTTTTTTTCTGTTCCATAAGCCCAGACTGTTTTAAGAATCTACCTTGGGTACACAAAGGAGGGGCTGTTGAATTTTTGTTCATTTGCTTTTGTATAGTTCTGAGCCCCTTTAGTTCTCTGGATATATAAAGGTGAGGTTACTCTGTCATGTTTTTATTACCACTTCTGAAACTTACCCTGTGAGAACCCGTCATCAGGAGAGGTATATAGCAGGTGGGTGCTTTGTTCTCCTTTGCAGGTTTTTATCTCTCCATTTGCTACCTTGTCTTGCAATGTGTGTCCATTTTCCTCACTAGTTTGCTGGAGGGCAGGACTGTGTCTTCCATAGGGAATATGATGAGGTAGGGATGAAATTCTAATTAAGCCGCGCTCAACTGGAAACCTGGGCTTTGTATACTAGCAACTAATGGGCCCAAGTCCCTCTGGAACAGATTTTGTCCATACACAATGTTTTTAAACATTTGAATGAATGGCCAAGGTTTAAAACTCTGGATTTCACATGAAAGTCCATTCTTATACTAGCATATGTGGAAAAGTGAGGTTAAAGCTGGTGGCAAATATTGGATGGATTTGTTGAGAAAGTGAATCAAAATTTTGAAACAGTTATTTGAAATGCACTTTAGGTAGGAGAGTGCCACAATTTGATAATTAAATAACCATAATATAAAAGAAATACGTGTTTTTAAAAAATCCTCGCCTGAGGAAATTTTTTCTATTGATTTTCAGAGAGAGTGGAAATGAGGGGGGAAGTAGGAGACAGAGAAAGAGAAAGGGGAGAGAAATAAAACATCAGTGTGAGAGAGACACATTGTTTCGCTGCCTTCTGTGTGAGTCCCCACTGTAGCCAGGGATCAAACCTGCAACCCAGGTATGTGCCCTTGATTGGGAATCGAACCTGTGACCCTTCAGTGCCCAGGCTGATGCTCTAACCACTGAACCATGACAGCCAGAGTGAAACCAGGTTTTTAGGTTAAGAAAAAGTTAGCTATTTGGTAGTTTATTTCCCATAGGGGATAATTAATTCATATATCACAGCTGAAGTTTTGAATATTGGAATGCAAAATCTCAGGTAAAGTAGTTAGATACTTAGAGTTACATTTAAAAAATAATTATACTTGTTTTTAAGGTGATAGTACATGCCTATGTAAAAATCAGGAGACTATCCTGAGAAGAATTAAGCTTCCTCCCACTTGTGGGTTTAAAGATTTTGTGAAAGGAAAACTGATAGGATTTGCACATGCTCTGACAGTGCCCTGCTATGGATCTCTGTAGGCGCTTCTGCTTTAGCAACTGTAAACTTTTACTTGTACAACTCCTCTGGGGATTAGCATGTGGCTGCTGCTTCTTCTTCCCTCAGCACACTTTTCACGTATTTATCAAAATACTTCCTCACATGTATTGAAATTTTTTATTTGTCTTATATTGCGGTCTCCTCATTCCTGTTTCTCAAGGCTCTAGCTCAGGACTTGGAACATTAATAGGCAAAACTGAAGCAATAGAATTTTGTATTACATGTTACTTCACAGTAAGGGATAGGGCCACTGCAAACAAGTCGCCTTCTAATAATGTGTAATGGTGGAGTCTCTTAGGTTTTCTTGGTTTGTGAACAGAAACCAGCTCTGGCGTTTCCTGGGAGGAAGCTCAAGTATCTTGCAGAATACAAGGACAGACATGCATTTGGACCTTAGGAACAGAACTAAAAATTGGAGCATTCGAAAAACTAGGAAGTTCCCTCCGCTCATGGTTTTCTCTGTTTAATTCTCTCTTGCTCACACTGGCTTCCTGTGTTTCTTATTTAGTCCTCATGGCAAACATGGCTGCCAGCTGCTTCTGAATTTTACCTGTTACAATCTAGATAGGCAGGGAGAGATTAACATCAGGCTTCCAGTCCCAGATGTAGCCAGGGTCAGCTGTCCATTCAGATTGTGGCTAGAAGTGTGGTCATGTTACAGGAACATGGCAATCACCATTAAGCCTGTGAATGGGGGGAGAGAGGGTAAGTCTCAGAAAATAGATGAAGGTTAACAATTCAGCATGTGGCCACTGGGTGGTGTGGGCATGAGATGAGCCGATGTCCTTGTAGTTTGGTGTGTTGGTCATTGCTCTAGTAGCAGCAGAGTAATGAGCACTGACTCTTGCTTTTCTCATGACTTTCATTGCCCTGTTCTCTTTGAAATCTGTTCATATAGCACTTGACATGTTTCAGATAATCATTTTTTCGTCATTTGCTGATTTGACATGTTGACCTCTATTTTTCTTTAGTAAATATAAAGTGAGGAATGCGTAGGTATTTCACTATGAAAGCTTGCTGAACAAAAGCCATTGTGATGTGACAAATTTCTGAATTACTAAGTAGAGTCCATATGGTAACCATATTTTCTAAATTTTAAATCAAAACACATGGTGAAATAAGAGATTTTTTCCTGTTTAAAAATATAGTATTTAATATATTTAACAAATAAATTTTAGAAATGACATAAAACTAGATTCTTAAGCACAAATGGACACAGTATGTATCCTATTTCAGAGTTGAGGCTGAAAAAACTCAAGGATATTAACAGTAAATAATAATGACTAACATTTACTGAATGCATCCCATACGCCAGGCACTGTGTTAAGCCCTTTATATGCCTTTTCTTATTTAATCCTCAAGAAGATTTTATGAAGCTAGTGATTGGAAAGATGAGGGATCAGATGTATGTGCACCCTGGTTTATCTGTCTCCACAGTCCTTCCCTTCATTCTCACTGTGCTACCTCTCTCCCACTCTAAGAAGATATAGAAGGACCAGTAGGTAGCCTTCTTGGAAATCACAACAGGCTAACCTAGTTTTTCAGAGGAAAAGCTAGCTTTTCAGCCAACCAGTCAACAGCTGACAATACTAATTAAGTAGAAAGAGTACAGACATCCCTTTTTACACCCTTGTGATGCCCGTTTTTCCTTTTTTACCTGCTGCAAGTATTGGTATTACAGAATTGTAGATAAGAATGAGTACACTACTCAGGAAGACTATACATTTGTTGATGGACAACAGGATCTGTGAGTGAGGAAGGCCTTGTAGGCTGAGTGGGGGCATTTTTCAGTTAGGCTTAACCAAGTACAGGCTTCTTTCTCTCACCTCACAAAACATCTGGAGATAGGTGGTTTTTATCTCTTTCTACTCTGCCATCTCCAGCATGTGGCTTTCATCCTTATGGTTGAAGATGGCTCTTTGGCTTTCAGCTTCACATCTGGTCATTACTCTTATCAAATTTATTGTAACTCTTCCCCCCACACCCAACTCTGCCTTTGCTTGCAATACATTCCCAGATTGGCCTGAATGCTATAATCTAAATCCTGATATCTGGCATCTGTGGTTTTTTAAGTTTATGAGTATAGACATGAGACTTCATGATTAATGTATGTAAGTGCTTTGGCCATGGACCACTCTGGCAAATAGAAATATCAGAAAGTTTGTCAATTCTTGACAGCCTTTTAGAATCACCTGAAGTCATTCATTTGCTTTTCCTGTCTAGATGCCAGATATTGAACTGCTAGAAGAATTTGTAAATACACAACCACCATGTTTTCTAAACTTGCATAATGTTCTCTACTATTTTTGTTCCAGAATATCTGGAGCGTAAGTTCCCCTGTGGGGGTTTAAATTAGAGGTGAGATGAGCTAGTGGTGCTTTCAGTCCTTAGGGTTGCCTGGTAGGGCTGAGAGCAGCTGAAGCCCCAGGGCTGTGTGCTTTTGGCTGGGAGAACCCCTGACTGGTTACTCAGAGTGCTGTAAAAAGGTTGGGAAGTACTTCTCTAGGGACACTCATAGCTCTTATGTTGTACGTAAAACAACCAAATCACCAAATCTGGCCATATTTTCTAGTGACATTTTGAGTAAGATATTGAAGGATGTTTTCTTTACATTATAATGTGAATAAATTGCCCCAAATTAGTAGAATCATAGAATTATTCATGGGCTATTATCAAGCATTGTCCTGTGGTAGAAAGAGTATGAGAGGAGGAATTGCAGGACCTACATTAATACCATGCTTTTATCACTTAGTCTTCCTGTAAAAATTATTTGTAAAGCTGTTAGGGGTCACAGACTCACATGGCCATAGGCACCAGAGGGAAGCAGCATGCTTTGAGAATAATAATTTACAACTGAGTGGGGTATCGGTGTCAGTAGTAATGGGGATTGTAGCAAACTAGAGAGTGTTGCCTAATGGAAGAGAACAGCTGCTTCTCAACCCTTTGCTGGATTTTTCAAGAACTAAAAATCCAGATTTTCATGTGAAACCATTGAATTTTAGACTTAATGCAAAAATGTTTTAAAAAACTTTTCAAGCCAAGCAAAATACCAACATGGGCTGGAATACATCCTTTGTGTTATAAACATTACTTTCTTTTGAAAATAATGCATGACAATTTATAATATTTATTGGCAAAGTTTCCTTTTAGTAAAAGTGTTTATATTAGAGTTGCCTCCTTCATTTTGTTCCCTCAGAAATTTCTGCTTCATGTTCTTCACTGAAAGGTTCTTCTCTGAACACGTTGAGAAGAGCATCTCATTATGACCCTGCCTCTATCACATAGAAACTCTTGAGCCAAACCAGTTAGGGCAGCAGGCTAATTTTTAAATTGATAATTTTGTATGGCCCGCCAATGATGTTGTAAATATTCAAATGACTGGTGGTAGAACAAAGGTTCCCCACCTCTGCCTTTCAGGGACTGGAAGCAGGCTTTCCCAGCATTTTATCATAATGTGTTGCTTCAAAGTGACTTTTTTCCCCCCTAGTTACTTTATGAATTTGTTTTTCTCTTTTATTCTAGCATAATTGAAACAATTCTCTTCTCATTTTAAATAAAGAAGCACAAGACAGAGACTGCAAAAAGCAGTGTTGGGTGGTAAAGAAAGCCAGGTAGACTACCTGGATTACATTCCAGCTCCTCCACTTACTAGCTTGCATGCCTCCTCTCAGAGTGGTTAAATTCATTTTTAAAATGTGCCATCATGTTTGTGAGGATTAAAGAACAGAAGGAGTTGTATATACAGCTCCTGGCACAAGATAAAACTTTTAGATATTAGAAAATGCATGAATTTAGTTTACATCTCATATTCAAAAGTGTAAGAGATTTGTTTTTTGGTGGCTACTTTGTATCTCTAGTCTCAACCACGGTGTCAGATCTATTATAAGCATCCAATACTGTGCATTGAATTAATAATCTGTGAACTTATGTAATTCTTTGAATACTTGGAGTTATTTAGGGGTAAAGCAGCTATTTATCTTGCTTATTTACCTTCAGTGTTATACCCAAGTCAGGTATTATTATGACTACTTATTTGGGAAATGAGCACTCTATAAATGATAGCTATTATGATAATCCAGAAACTAGATTTTCAAGTAACAGAGTAGGAAATTCACCTTTCACAATGTAGCTGTCAATTGACCTTTTAATAAAATATAGGGTGGGGCAAACGTAGGTTTTTGGATTCTGGATTTTAGAATTGGGCATTGTCCACATAAGGAAAGCACATTGGATTGAGAGTGTGGACATTGAAGTCAGACCTGGGTTCAGCAGAACCACCTACTAGCTCCTAATGCTTAAGTTCTCAATTACCTGGACCTTTGATTCCTTATGTGCAAAATGGGAGGAGTAATAGGTTTATATCAGTGAGATATGAACAGAAGGTCACAACAAGACTATAAATGCAGCATTGTAATGAGAGGGATCTAAAACCTCTTTTGTATCTAGAATCATTTTGTTTAAAAAATTAAATACATGGTAATACTCGAACTCACACTATGACACTATATTTTCAGTTTTGTAATAAAGCTATATAATCTCATCTAATAAAAGAGTAATATGCAAATTGACCCTCACTCCATTACACCTAAATCACGCCCACACGCCAAGCCACACCCACCAGCCAATCAGAGTGACAATATGCAAATTAACTGAGCCAAGATGGCGGCTGGCAGCCACAGAGCTAGAGCAAACAGGAGGCCAGCGATGGAGGAAACTGCCTGCCTAGGCAGGCTGTGGCCTCTGCTCAAGGCAACAAAGTTTCAATTATAGAAGATAAATAAACCTCAAAAACCTGCTTCCAGCCAGTGGCCTTGCTGGGACCTTGGGTCAATGGAAGCTGCGGCCAGCTTGCAAGCAGCCTTCAGCCCCTAACCCAGGCTGCCCAGGCATCCCAGTAGGGACCCGAATCCTGAAGGGACTGTGGTCAGCCTGAAAATGGCCCTCAGCCCCTCACCCAGGCTGGCCACACCCCCATGGGGTGAGGGTTCCCACTGGGGGGCTTGGCCAGCCTGCAAACAGCCATAAACCCCTAACCCAGGCTGGCCAGGCACGCCAGCAGGAGGACATCCCCCGAGGGGTCCCAGACTGTGAGAGGGCATAGACCGGGCTGAGGGACCCTGCCGAGTGCACATTTTTGTGCATCGGGCCCCTAGTTTATATAATAAAATTCAGAGATTTTTTTTTTCCCCAGCATTGTCACTCCTTTTTTAAAAAAAATATGTTTTTATTGATTTTAGAGAGAAAGGAAGGGAAAGAGAGAGAGAGAAAGGAAGAGTGGAAGGAAGGGAGGGAGGGAGGAAAGGAAGGAAGGAAGGAAGGAAAAGGAAAGGAAAGAAAGAAACATTGATTAGTGCTTCCTGCATAAAGAAAGAAACATCATCAGTGTTCCTGCAAACCCCTACTGGGGGAATCAAGCATGCAAGTCGGGCATGTGCCCTGACTGGGAATTGAGCCGGTGACCTCTTGGTGCATGCGACGTTGCTCAACCAACTGTGCCACACAGGCCAGGGGTTTTGCTCTTAATTTGTGATTCACAGTAATGAAAAAGTAATTTTTTTTTACCGTTTAATTCTCGAGATTGTAAGTTTCTTTTCCATTGAATGGACACGATAATTTATCTTCCTCTAATAATCTGTGAGAGAAAGTAGTATCTCTGCCAGTGGTCACTTATTCAATGATTTCAACTATATGAAAAGTACGGTAACTGAAAACCAGAAAAGCAAAGTAATCTTTAGCAGCCAAAATGTGGCATAAAAACTCTGCTCACTTTGTATACTCTTCTCATAGACATACCCTTCTATAGATACCTATTTATATACTGATATTACACTGAAAAGCCATTTCATTGATTTGAAGATCACATTTTTTCACGGTTAGTGTTTTTTGATATCAGGATTAGTGGGTTGCAACAATTATTTTTTGCATAAGATTCAGTGAGTTGGGTGGAGCAGTGGGTAGACCTGCCTGGACTTATTCACATGGCAGAAAGGCAGCAGCAAGAGAGAGGGCCAGCCCCACTGTGCACGTACTTTTTCCAGCTTCTGTATGAGTCAGTGTCCCATTAGTGAAAACAAGTTACAAGGCCAAACCCAGAGTCAAGGAGTGGAGAAATAGACTCTGCCTCTTGATGAGAAGAGCAGTCAAGTCACATTGCAAAGGAGTGGGATTTCTGAGGGCATTTTTGCAGTTTACCACGATATAACAATGAATATCATAGTTTAGTCAGTATTATTTTCCTCTCTCAATCATAAATAAAATAAATATCTTATGATTTATGATTCATGGAGTCTTAAGGCTGATGAAATATGGTATATCTATCTATCTATATAGATATATATATATAGGGTTTTTAATGAAAACTGTGTATTCAATGTAGAATTTAAAATAATAATGAAAAATGCTTCCTTTTACTCCTTCCCTCAAATTCTAGAGACATCCTGCAAAAACATTTTGGCTGAATAGTACCCCTTACTCCCCCCAAAAGATGCCCTCATCCTGATCCCCAGATTCTATGAATATGTTACCTTACATGGTAAAAGGGACTCGCAGATATGATTAGGTTAAGGGCTTGAGATGGGAAAATTGTCTTGGATTATTGGGGTGGGCTCAGAGTAATCAGAAAGTATATGTACACACACAGAATGGCCAGATTATTATGACCACCTGACGTTTGTAGGCAAATTAGCTATAATTTTGCGCTGAAGTTGCTAGAGGATCAGACCATTATAAATAGGGAAACAGGTTGTTTACCACAACAGTAGAAGTGATTCTGAAGATATGGGTAAACAACTCGATTTAACAGCCTTTGAGTGTGGGATATATTTGAAGGTTAGTGGCCAGATTACTATGACCACTCCATCAGTACTTCGTTGGGCCACTTTTTGCCTTCAATACTGTGGTGATTCTTCTTGGCATTGACTCCACGAGATGTTGAAAGGTGATGCGAGGAATCTGACACCATGCCTGATGAATAGCACTGTCCAGTTCTGTGAGATTTGATGGCTGTGGAACCAGCTGCCTGATGGCTCTTTTAACTTCGTCCCACAAATGCTCAATTGTATTGAGATCTGGTGATTGTGGGGCCACCTATGCAAGGTAAAGTCTCCCTCATATTCTTTTTTAAAAAAATATATTTTATTGATTTTTTACAGAGAAGAAGGGAGAGAGACAGAGAGCTAGAAACATTGATGAGAGACAAACATCGATCAGCTGCCTCCTGCACCCCCCCGCCCACTACTGGGGATATGCCCGCAACCAAGGTACATGCCCTTGACCAGAATCGAACCTGGGACCCTTGAGTCCACGAGCCGATGCTCTATCCACTGAGCCAAACAGGTCAGGGCTCCCTCATGTTCTTGAAACCACTCTTGCACAATATGAGCACTGTGGCATGGCGCATTGTCTTGTTGGAGGAAGCCATCTCCATTGGGATACGCCATCAACATGAGAGGATGAATCTGATCAGCAATGATAATTAGGTATGTTGTGCTATTCAGACATTGTTCCACATGAATTAAAGGGCCCAAATCATGTCAGGAAAACATGCCTCAAACCATAACACTGCCCCCACCAGCCTGAAGGGTTGTACTCATGCATGTGGGGTGCATGCTCTTATGCTGTTTCCGCCCAATTCTCACTCTGCCATCTGCATGATGCAACTGGAAATGTGATTCATCGGACCACTTGACTTTTTTCCAGTGCTTGATTGTCCAATCCTTGTGTTCCTGTGTGAATTGGAGTCGTTTTATCTTGATAACTACAGACAGCAAAGGTGTTCAAACAGGGCTTCGGCTTCCATATCCCATATGATGCAGTGTACGGCTAATTTGCCTATAAATGTCAGGTGGTCATAATAATCCGGCCACTCACCTTCAAATGTATCCCATGTTCAAAAGCTGTTAAATTGCATTACTTACCAAATCACTTCTATTATCGTAGTAATCAACCTGCTTCCCTATTTATAATGGTCTGGCCCTCTAGCAACTTCAGCGTGCAATTATACCCAAGTTGCCTGCAAACATCAGGTGGTCATAATAATCCGGCCACTCTGTGTATGTGTGTGTGTGTGTGTGTGTAATTGATTTCAGAGAGGATGGGAGAGAGAGAGAGAAACATCAATGATGAGAGAGAATCATTAATCAACTGCCTCCAGCATGCCTCTTTGGGGATCAAGCCCGCAACCCGGGCATGTACCCTTGACTGGAATCAACCCAGGACCTTTTAGTCTGCAGGCCGATTCTCTATCTAAGCCAAACTGACGAGGACTATCAGAAAGGTTTTTAAAAGAGGGAGGCAGGAAGATTAGAGTCAGTATAATGCAATATGCACATAGAATCAGAGATTGGAATGATGTGACCCCAAATCAGGGAATGCCAGTCTCTAGAACAGCGATTCTCAACCTATGGATTGTGACCCCTTTTAGGGGTGGAACGACCCTTTCACAGGGGTCGCCTAAATACATCCTGCATATCAGATATTTACATTATGATTCATAACAGTAGCAACAGTACAGTTATGAAGTAGCATTGAAAATAATTTTATGGTTGGGTCACAACATGAGTAACTGTATTAAAGGATCGTGGCATTAGGAAGATTCTAGACCACTGGTCTAGAAGCTGGAAGAGGCAAGGAATAAATTCTTCCTTGAGGCCTGCAGGAGGAACTGGATGTTGACACCTTCATTTGAGCCTCTTAATGAAGACTCATTTTAGACTTCCAACTTCCAGAATTCAAAGAGAATACATTTGTGTGTTTTTGTAATAATTTGTTACAGCAGCAAATGGAAACTAATATATTTAGTTTTTTACTTTTAAAAAGATGCATGGTTATTAGCTAGGAATTCAAAGGATAGAAAATAAAATCCCTTTTTTTCTCATCAACTATTCCCACTTACTATAGGATACCACTGTTAATAGTTTCTCCTGAATTTTTTCAGAAATAGTAACATTTACTTTCATGTTGTACAAATAAGGTTATGTAGATATGCATATTTTATTATACAACTTGCTTATTAAGTATATTCTTGGACATATTTTCATATCAAAATAAAGTGAGCTACCTCTTTCAGTACATGATTAATTTTACTATTCCCTTTCTAGGGAACATTTAGGTTGTTTCCTTTTAAAAATAAAATGTTTTTATTGGTTTTTAGAGAGAAAGAGGAAGGGAGAGGGTTAGAGAGATAGAAACATTGATAAGAGAGAAACATCACCAATTAGCTGCCTGGGACATCTATATATTAGGCATAAAAATGTTATTTTATGTTTAAGAATACAGGAAACTATTTTAGAAAGAACTCCATAAAGATGATTAAAGGAAAAAAATCGAATTTGAAAAGACAACTGGCTGTTACCCTGAAAATTCACTAGAGAGATTGCCTTAATGTGCTGAGATGTCAAATACATGCACTCATTATATGGTGCATTAGGCAACTCGACCTTGATTTTTAATAGCTGAATTGATTTTAAGGGAAGTTCCTAGGGGAGTTGATTTAGAGCAAGCCCTGAAATTCTAGTGCTTTGTCTATTCTGTTTTGTAAACTCCCAAAAGGAGTCCTTTCTGATCGGTGCTGATTAAAGTTGGAATTGAATCTTAGGTTTGTATAATTCTTGTGTTTTTTTTTTCTTTTTTTTTTCTGACTTACACACAAGCCCAGAGGGTAGCATTAAAAATGGCAAATACGAGTGCCTGCTGTAAGAAAGTCTTGTTCGGGATGGTAAATGCATGGAAATGGGTATGCCTAGATACAAAGGAAATATCCCTCATCTCAAAGAGTGGATAACTGGGAATGTCTTCTGAGTCCGATTCAGAGTTATCTTCACAGTTTTGCCCTCAATCTTGTTGCTTTCTTTGGCCTGATAGCCAACTACTTTAATCCCTTCCACTTGATAATTTTTATGGCTCAAGTTTCAGGGATTTGGGAAATAAGAAAAAGTTAAAACTGAAAGTTTAAGGGAAGAGTAGTAAGAATTTGTCCTGTTCCCCCTGGGAACAGAGGGAATGGCTTTGTTAGCACAAAGTAATGCTTTCAGCACTGTCCACAAAACACAAATGTAGGAAATAATGTATCTTTCTGAATAAAAAGAGAAAATTTGATATGGCTTTGAGGAACTAAAGGAACTAAGTAAAGTGAATTTTTAAAAAGCTCAGCTGGAACATTCTTTTAAAGGAAATAGTCTTTTCCTCAAATGTACTTACGTATTATGTATTTATTATGTGAAATTATTACCAAAAATTATTTTAACTAGAAGCAGGTGATGAATGCTTACTTAAGTATACATATTTCATTTTCATTTCTAATTTGTGTGATTCCTTAGCATTATATAATTCTATCTTTGCAGATATGAAAAGCAAGGCAACCAAGCGCTCTTTGCATTTGGTAATGTTATTTGTTTGGTAAGGATTGGTGTGAATGTAACATTTATTTGCGAGATTCCCGGATAAAAAGTATAATGTCAAATCTGTTAATGGGCAACAATCATGAAAAATAGACATTATAGATTTGTTCTTAGGGTTCTCTGGTTATCTGTATTTCGTATGTATTTGATTGTTTTTGGACTGTGGTCATGCACCACATAACGATGTTTCTGTCAACAGCAGATTGTACATGTGACAGTAGTCCCATCTTATCTAATGAAAGAGTGATATGCAAATTGACCATCACAAGAT
>PVJC01013282.1:13541-38361 GCA_004026665.1 Murina feae
GCCTGCAGGGGAGGGCAGTTGGGAGGGACCCAGGCCTGCAGGGGAGGGCAGTTGTGGGGGACCCAGGCCTTCAGGAGAGGACAGTTGGGGGAGACCATCCTGGCAGGGGGATGGCAGTTAGGGGCAATCTGCAGGCGAGAGGTCAGGAGTCAGCAGTCCTGGATTGTGAAGGGGATGTCCGATTGCCTGTTTAGGCCCGATCCCACGTGGGATCGGGCCTAAACGGGCAGTCAGACATCCCTCAAGGGGTCCCAGATTGGAAAGGGTGCAGGTTGGACTGAGGGACACCACCCCCACCCCCCACTCCCACTCCATGCATGAATTTCGTGTACTGGGCCTCTAGTGGGATTATAATGGAGCTGACTGGAAGAAATGAAAGAAGATGTGGTTCAAGAGGAATTTCTTTTTTCTTTCATGGAAGTAATACCTGTGGGGCTTGAGAAATTCCCTCTCACTCAACAGCATCTCAGTTCTGAGTATATAGATTACATTCCAGTGGGTTAACACCCCTGGGACTGTCCCCCCAGAGTTAAATATTCAGAGAGTACTACAACTTGATGGTCCTCAGAATACACTGCTATAAATTCCTTGTTGAGAACCTAAGATCCCTGTACAAGGAAGGACACAGCTCCACAGGAGCTACCTTAACAAGTATTAAGTGCCACTGCCACTTCAGTAAATGCCTGTTGAGGTAGTGTGGAGCCAACCTGTCCCTGTACTTTGGAAATACTTTGAGGTTGTAATGATGTTTTATTTCTTTATCAGTTCAATGCCAGAGAAGCCTGTTATGCCAACTAGGGTCAATGGAACCAAACACAAATTTTCAAAGTCAAAATATTAAGTCCTCAGTTCTATACCCTCTCCACATTAAAATACTATCTTTATTTTTAAAATAAATACCACAAAGGTTCTTAATCTGACCACTGCTCCAATATGCAATAGCCAAAACCACATAGCGATGATAACCCCCTGTGTTCCTTTATCTCTCCATCTTGATTTCTTATTCCTGTGGATTCCCAGGCTACCTTTCGCTCCCTCCTGATAGCCACTATTATAGTGATTTACACCTTACCTAGAGCCAATTTCTCCTCAATATTTCCAACCAGTCCAGCCCACAAATCCTTTTCATGGAGTAGCATGGACAGCTTCAGTGTTCTATTCTGACCCTGTTGGAAGGAAGCAGTAGGAGGGCTTGTGGGGCAGAGTTTATAAAGCCCATAGTAGTGTGCAGTAATGTTCTAGCCTTCAGATTCAATCGCCACTTGCTCACTGACTCACCCAGAGCAGCTTCCAGTCCTGCAAGCTCCATTCATGATAAATGCCCTATATAGGTGTCATTTAAAAATCTTTACGCTGTACTTTTATTGTCTTTTTTGTGTTTAGATACACAATAATTAAAATTGTGTTGCAATTCCCTATAGTATTCAGTACAGTAACATACAATACAAGTTTGCAGCCTAGGGCCAATAGGCTATATCATTTATATAGCCTAGGTGTATAGTAGGCTATACCATTTGGGTTTGTGTAAATGCATTTTAAGATGTTCACACTATTATAGAATCACCTAAGACATGATTCTCAGAACATAACCCCCTTGTTAAGCAGTGCATGACTGTATAGATATTGATCCTCTTTTAGCTTTGCCCTTTTTGCAAGTATCATTTTCAGCAATGATAGCTGAAATATGATTCTGTTCCTTGGCATTCATTTAGAATTGGGGGAGGGGAAACAGATGAGTGCCTGTCAAATACTTTTTTCTAGATTCATGTTTTTATTTTTTTGGGGTATTGTAAAGTGGGAGGAGTAAAAACCACCAAAGTGTAATTACATGTGTTCTGCTAATTTGAGTTCAACATATGTTGATGATCAAGAGTGCTTGTCTTCAGAAGTGGTTACACAGTTAAATAAACACCCAACAAGGCAGAGATTTTGCTTTGCTCACTCTGATATCCTTAGGGCTTAGAATAGTGCCTGGTACATGTTCAGAAAATATAGTTGAACACAGAATGGAAGTATATATGGGCAGTAAAACTTACTGCTATTGCTTTATATTGTCAATCTCCATATATATGAAAAGTGCATATATTCAATAGTAGTTCAGAACCTCACATTCTATTATTATGATTTTGATGGTGGTCATTATAGTTTGGTGTTTTGTGAGTTTCCTTTATTTTCAATGAATCTATTTCATCAATGAGACTTTGGAGAACTATTTTTCCTCAATATACAACATTCTTGAATGAATAATAATCTCTTACATCTGTAAAGCATTTTCTACTTTACAGTTTTTCATGTTTTATTACTTGATTCTTACTACAGTACTGACACTTGATTTTCTGTCCAGTTGTCTGCTTCATTCTTCCTTGATTGCTGAACCCCAATTTTGTTATTCCTTATCCCACATGACTCAGAACTAAATCTTGATTAGTTTAAGCCTGTTACAGTAAGTTCTTATTCTGCCAGGGGTTGGTTTAGGAATAGGCACGTGACCCAGTCCGTTGGGGATAAGAGAGGGAGGTCCATTTGGGAAAAGTTTCCTCCCTTTTTGAAAGAAACAGGCCCTGTTTTTCTGCTGCCTGTTGTCGTAATTGGATGTGACCATCTGGAGCTGCTATAGCAGTTTTGTGACTGTAAGGAGAGGTAGCCTGAAAATAAGTCAACAGCTAAATATAGTGGAAGAGAAAGGTGGAAAAAAACAGCTACCAAATTTACCAACCCTGGAACTGTCCTACTGTTCAACTTCTTACCAGAGAATAAATTTTTCTTATTCCAGGTGAGAGCATTCTAACCAATATTGGTATCATTATTGCCATTTTTCCGGCAAGGAAACTAAGACTCATAGAGCTTTAAATGGAATAATCATCATTAGACAATGACTTCATTATTCATGCCAGGAGAATTAAAACACATATTCTGTTTCCTCATTTAGCTGTCTTCCTGTTTTACTGTGTATATTTAAATAGCCTTGCCTCCCTGCTTGGGAAGGAACTGGATTACCAAATTTAGGTATTTGTGTTTTGAAATGCATTTTAGACTGTTTCTAATTATTTGGTGGTTTACCTGTGACAAATACTTCTTTGAAGTTCTCACTGATATTGTTGTCTACTTTTAACAAGTAGGCTGCATAAATGAGACCTTTATTTACAAATTAACAACTTGAAGAGAAGTTTTTTTTTTGTAATTTTTAAAACTGTTTTGTGAATATGCATTTCAAAATGCTTGTTAAACTCTGCCTAAATTTGGGGATATATATTTCATAAGTTGTGTTAAATTCTGAGGAGTGATATAGCTCATTTATAAAGGAATTAAAATAATAATTGGCCATCTGTTGGATTAAATGGGAGTAGGGGCTTTATGTCTGACTTTAGGAGCTGTGTTGACATTTGTTAATATAGAAAGTTACCATGTACAGGATGTTCTTTGCACTGTTATTCTTTTAAAAAAAAATATATTTTATTGATTTTTTTACAGAGAGGAAGGGAGAGGGATAGAGAGTTAGAAACATCAATGAGAGAGAAACATTGATCAGCCCCCTCCTGCACACTCCCTACTGGCGATGTGCCCGCAACTAAGGTACATGCCCTTGACTGGAATTGAACCTGGGACCCTTGAGTCCGCAGGCCAATGCTTTGTCCACTGAGCCAAACCAGTTAAGGCTGCACTGTTATTCTTTATTGACTGTCTTCTCTGATTCCACCCTATTCTTCTCTCATCTTCTTTTCCCCCTTATAGGTAGAGAGTATAGAGACTGTGATCAATAGCATATGGTATGTTCCTTCTTTATTGCAGAGGCAAATCAGGACAGTGTTTAATCTGAGTAAAGAAGTTCATTTATAGTTGAATTCAAATAAAAAACAGTTTGTGGGATGCAATGTTGATGGCTGTCACTCTCATGACATAGATGACATCAACAGTGGTGCAGTGGAATGCCAATTAGTTAAGAATTATAAAGGAAAATAATTCAATTAAAAATCATTTGACACCCCTCCCTCCAAAAAAAAAAAAAAATTCTATGTAAAAAACACTTTGATGGTGGAGGGGAGGGTTAGGGTTTTTGTTTGTTTTGTTTTGTTTTAAGAAACTTATTCTTGGTAGAAGCAGTGGTAGCTGGTAAGAGGAAGCTGCAAAGATGGGCCCCAATCTCCTGGAAAGTATGTCTCTTACCTTCCCTTTCTTTTCATACTGAAGTGACTGCCATGTTTGAAAGGACCTCTGTGGGGGCCAGAATCTGTTCTTTCCTTGGCCCTTCAGTTTTTTCTTCAGGGTTGGAGGGCTGGCTAGATGAAATGAGAGGCCTAAAATAGGACCAGCACTTTTATTCCAAGTTTGGTATTAATTTTATTCTATTTTTTTATAACTTTAAGTACATAAAGGTTAATTTCCACATGCCTCAGGAAATGAATAGACGTTACAGGACAATCTCTCTTCCCACCAAAAAACATTGCATATTTTGGGAAGTGCTTGTCCTAGAGGGAAAAAAAGAAATCTACATGAGCAGTGCTGTACAAGATTCTTACATAAGACTTAAAATTAGCCTGCAGATTTTAGACCTCTGGCCAGGTACTTGGATAAAAGCCACAAAGCTGTTGAGCATGACAGGGCAAAGGGACAGTGAACATGGATCAAAGGCACATAGCATGGAAGGAATGCCAGATTGCTTAGAATGCTATATTTTTTCTTTTTTAGTCATCTCTGTATGAAGGTGCTGGGCAGGGGTCTCCAGAAAAGAAAGGGTCCAAGATAACTAAACTAGCCTGGGTGCAGGACAGTGTCACAGAAGCTGGTACAGGAGAAACTACTGTCTCTAGTTCAGGCAGAGCCAGGATGGAGTATACTCTAATAAAAGAATAATATGCAAATTGACCATCACTCCAAGACACCTAAGCCATGCCCACCAGCCAAGCCATGCCTCCCAGCCAATCAGAGCAGCTGCATGCAAATTAACCCAGCCAAGATGGAGGCTGACAGCCATGGAGCTAGAGTAAACAGGAGACTTCCGTTGCAACTGCCTGACTAGGCCAGTGGGCCTCTGCTCAAGCAAAAATGTTTCAATTATAGAAGCCACGGAGCTGAAGTAAACAGGAGGCTTCTGTTGCCTGCCTAGGCCTCCGCTCAAGGTAACAAAGTTTCAGTTATAGAAGATAAACCCCAGAAACCTGATTCCAGCCAACCTCGCAGGGACCTTGGATCAATGGGAGCTGTGGGCAGCCTGAAAACTGCCCTCTGCCCCTCACCCAGGCTGCCCAGGCACCCCAGTAGGGACCCTAACCCTGAAGGGACTGTGGGCAGCCTGAAAAAGGTCCATAGCCCCTCACTCATGCTGGCCACACCTCCATGGGGTGAAGGTCCCCACTGGGGGGCTTGGCCAGCCTGTAAACAACCATCAGCCCCTCACCCAGGCTGGCTAGGCATGCCAGCAGGTGGACATCCTCCAAGGGGTCCCAGACTGCAAGAGGGCACAGACTGGGCTGAGGGATCCCCCCACCCCCCGAGTGCACAAATTGTGCACTGGGCCCCTAGTCTAATCTAATAAAAGAATAATATGCTAATTGTGTCACTCTGCTACATCCCAAGCCACGCCCACCAGCCAATCAGAGCTACTGTATGCAAATTAACCCAACCAAGATGGTGGCCGGCAGCCACAGAGCTAGAGCAAACAGGAGGCTTCCTTGCCCTGGTGATGGAGGAAGTTGCCTGCCTAGGCAGGCTGTGGCCTCGGTTCAAGGCAACAAAGTTCCAATTATAGAAGATAAGTAAACCCCAGATACCTGCTTCCAGCCAGCCTCGCTGGGAGCTTGGGTCGCTGGGGGCTGTGGCCAGCCTGCAAACAGCCATCAAACCCTCATCCAAGATGGCCCCACCCTCATGGGTTGAGGGTCCCTGCTGGGGGGCTTGGTCATCTTGCAAAAAGCCATCAGCCTCTCACCCAGACTGGCAAGGCACCCGAACAGGACCCCTTCCCTGAAGAGGCTATGGCTAGCCTTAAAACAGCCCTCAGCCCCTCACCCATGCTGGCCAGGCACCCCAGCAGGGGCCCCCACCCTGAAGGGGGTATGGCCAGTCTGCAAACGGTCCTCAGCCTCTCACCCAGGCTGGCCAGGAACCACAGTGAGACCCCTGCCCTGATCCGGGACACCCTTCAGGGCAAACCAGCCAGCCCCTACCCATGCACTAGACCTCTATCCTATATAATAAAAGGATAATATGCAAATTGACCCTAACAGCAGAACCACTGGGAATGACTGGTCACTATGATACACATTGACCACCAGGGGGCAGATGCTCAATGAAGGAGCTGCTTCTGGTGGTCAGTGCACTCCCATAGGGGGACCTCTGCTCACCCACAAGCCAGGCTGATGGCTGTCAGTACAGTGGTGGTGGTGGGAGCCTCTCCTGCCTCCTCAGCAGTGCTAAGGATGTCTGACTGCAGCTTAGGCCTCCTGCCCACTGGCAAGTGGACATCTCCTGAGGGCTCCTGGGCTGCCAGAGGGATGTCTGCCAGTTTAGCCCGATCCCCTGGGGAGCAAGCCTAAACCAGCAGGTGGACATTCCTCGAGGTGTCCCAGACTACAAGAGGGCACAGCCGGGCTGAGAAACAAATTTTTGTGCACTGGGCTTCTAGTCTATTTATATAAAACCTTAATATGCAAATTGACAAACAGCAGAGCCACAGGTCGCTATGATGTGCACTGACCACCAGGGGGCAGACGCTTAACACAGGAGCTGCTCCCGGGCCCTGACCAGTGGTGGCGGTGAGCAGGCAGTTTCAGGCCAAGGCAGGTGTGAGCAGGGTGGCCCTGATCACCCTGCCGGTCACCCCACAAATTGGCCCTGATCACTAGCCTAGGGACCCTACCCATGCACGAATTTCATGCACTGGGCCTCTAGTACAGAATAAAAGGAATGCTTAGAGGAAACAATTTTGCTTGGAATGCTAGATGGCCAACCTTCAGCCTTTGGTCCAGTGCAACCCTTGCTTCAATTTAGGACCAGCATTTTGAGACTATTCTTTCTGATAGCAGATTGGTTAAATAGTTCCTGAGGCTTGTTGTTTTCCTTTCCAATCTAGTGAAATATTTGGAAGAATTTGATTTTGGACAGTGGTGGAGCTTTGAGTGGGTACCTTCTGGAATATTTTCTTAATTTCATTTACAACTACAGGTGAGCCCCAATTCTTGAGAATTGGTGAATAAAAAAAAATAAAATATCTACCTTGTATTATTAAGAGTTCCTCTAATGCCATAATTATTTTTTCACTGAAAAATCTTTTGTTTCTGAAACTTGATTTTACAACTAAATGAACTGTGTGGTATATTGATCAGGGTAATTTAACACCAGGATTACCACAGGTAACACCATATGTTGCTGCTTATTGGCTTCTTAAGGGTAGTCTTTGGTTTCTGTTTAAAGTGCTTAATGATTTTATTTCTCTCTCTTAAATTAATATATTTTAGTGGAGAATTTGGCCTTCAAATGGGCATCACTTTCCTTCAAGAGACCATCTCAAATAATGGAAATGGAAAGTGTTTTAAAATCTATATGCAAACTACATGGGTAAGCTAGTTTAGATGTTACACTTCTCTGCAGTTTAACAGAAAACTTGATTCATTAATAATGTCTCAAATAAGTAAAAGGGTTACTTTTCTCTTATAATAAGGAGTGCAGCAGTAGGCAGTTCAAGGCTGGTTAAAGTCATCAGACTGCTTCTGCTTTCTATTCAGCCATCCTTTAGTGATCTCACCTCAAAGCCTCAAGATGGCTGCTCTCCAGCCATCATTGCATCTGCCTTCCAGGCAGGTAGAAGGGGAAGCATCCATGGGGGAAAAAGGCAGATACCAGCTGCTGCTCCTGTTCTCTTTCAAAAAACTTACTGGGAGTTCAGTTCAGTGATTTCTTCTTGCACATCATTAACCAGCACTGTGTCATACTGCTATACCCTAGCTGTTCATGAGGTTGGCTGGGAAGAGTAGTTAGTTGTTTCGGTGTGGTGTGTTATTACCCTGAACACAGTTGGGATTCTGATGGAAAATATTTTGAAATGAATTATGTGTTTGTTGTCTCTAAACTAATGAGACTCAGGAGGAATGAAATAAATGAACATTTATTGAAAACTTACATATTGGATGCTGTGCTGGGTGCTTTTGGGGGCAAATACTCTAATAATAGAGTAATATGCAAATTAACCACCACTCCAAGACACCTAAGCCATGCCCACCAGCCAAGCCATGCCCCCAGCCAATCAGAGCAGCTGTATGCAAATTAACCCAGCCAAGATGGAGGCCAGCAGCCATGGAGCTAGAGCAAACAGGAGGCTTCCATTGCAACTGCCTGCCTAGGCCGGCTGGGCCTCTGCTCATGGCAACAATGTTTCAGTTATAGAAGCCACAGAGCTGAAGCAAACAGGAGGCTTCATTACCTGCCTAAGCCTCTGCTCAAAGTAACAAAGTTTCAATTATAGAAGATAAATAAACCCCAGAAACCTGATTCCAGCCAGCCTTCCTGGGACCTTGGGTCAATGGGAGCTGTGGGCAGCCTGAAAAGGCCCTCAGCCCCTCACCCAGGCTGCTCAGGCACCCCAGTAGGGACCCAAACCCTGAAGGGGATGTGGGCAGCCTAAAAACGGCCCTCAGCCCCTAACCCAGGCTGGGCACACCCCCAGTGGGGTGAGGGTTTCCACTGGGGGCTTGGCCAGCCTGCAAACAGCCATCAGTCCCGTACCCAGGCTGGCCAGGCATGCCAGCAGGTGGACATCCCCAAGGGGTTCCAGACTGCGAGAGGGCACAGGCCAGGTTGAGAGACCTCCCCCTCCCCCCCGAGTGCACAAAGTTTTGTGCACCGGGCCTCTAGTTATTTTATATTAGCCTTCACACTCAGATAAGTTATATATATATACTTATATACAGAATAAAATAACTTCAAGATGGATTTAAAGAGCTAAAAAAGCAAGTTTAATTATATTACTTGTGGAAATATTTTTACAGCCAATCTGTTAAGCTTATAATTAATTTAAAGAACTGTATCTTAAACCTAGATACTACAATGGGAAATTTTCAAGAATTTGTAGGTAGAGCACAGGAGGTTTTGTCTCGGTGCGGTGGCTGATGCAATGCTGTGGGCGCACTCCAGCAGTTCAGATCTTTCTGGCACACCAGCAAGATGGCAACACCTGCCTGAGCCCCTCCCAGAGCCACGTACACAGTACCCCAACCTTTACGCTCATTGGCTTCCCTAAGATGATGTTCCATGATTGGCCACCTCCACCTATAAATACTCTGTACTTCCTCAATAAAATTAGACCTGCGTCATAGAACCTGGTCTCCGGAGTCGTGCATGCAAGTATCCTAGCGCTAGGGGCTCCGTCGTCCTCACCCCTGGGAAATCCCCTGATTCATATGGTGCCTGAACGTGGGACCCCCAGAATGTCAGACCGGGTGAGTGACCCTCTGCAATACGGGCAACATTCCCCCCGAAGCATGCGCCCCTCAGGCGCGAGCTCTCCACGCCATTTTGAGCGTAGGCAAGTTAAAGTTTCAGAAAAGGAACTCCAGAAGCTGTGGGAGTGCCTCCTACACTTTAATCCCTGGTTTTTAGAAGCCTCTGTATGGGACCCAGGCACCTGGGAGAAAGTACTCAAGCGTGTAATATCTGCGGAGGTTCATGGAAAACATTTCGGCTTTCTCGAACGCCCGCCATTTTGGCCATACTCGCATGTCTCTCTGGAATCCCCCCTGAACGATCTCTACCGATACCCAAGGCCCTTGTGGCCTCAGTGAAGGAGGGTCCCCTTCCCCCGTACTCCCCCCAGAGCCCTCTGCCCCCTCTGATGCGTGGGAGTTGTTTGTTAAAGAGCATTCGGACAAAAGTGAAACTAAACAGTCTATTTCCGAGTCTGCGCCTTTGGGGGAGGGGAAGACGGTTACACCTCCAGATTCTATAACCAATAAACCTACCTAAAATACCAGTTCTCAGGCTCAGTACAAGTTGGGGAGTTACGTGTGGTGATACACGCACTTCTATACTGTCAGGACAATCCAGTTAATATCTTTTCCGATAGTGCTTATGAGGTCCACACTGCGAAAGCTATAGGCTTCTCTACCCTCAGAATTAAGGAAAACCCCCTCAAGGCTTTCCAGTAAACATCAACCCCACAGCCGCTAACAATTAACCCCTATAGCTCCTCAAGTAGCCATCCCGTACTCACTCATTCTTGCATGAATTACAAGAGCTCTGTGGCCAGATTACTTGGGTTAGAAACAGTCTGTCTATCTCAACAGCCCTAAACCCCCTATTCAACCCAGGGGAGAGGTTTTGCTTGTATCTTCCTAGAAGGCGAGAGACACTCCCTCTGGATTCCAGCGAGAGTAGTCAAGCCTTAAGAGATGAGTCGGAGACCAGTTGCCCAACCAGTGGCGGAGATGGAGGAGCTCTCACTTGAAGAGGAGACACGGCACCGCTGGAGGAGATGTCCCCGAGGCAGAAGGACTCATCCTATAATGTGGGGCAATATTAAGCCTCCTCACTTTTTGGCTAAATTCCACTAACCTATTCATTTGGACTACCTTAGCTATTATATTTCTCATAGCATTCTTCCTCTTCCGCTGTATGTTCACCATGATAGCCCGCATAACGGCATAACAGGCCATGACTATACACAGCCAACAGGCGCTAATGAAAAAGGAAGAGGGAGATGTAGGTAGAGCACAGGAGGTTTTGTCTCGGTGCAGTGGCTCATGCAATGCTGTGAGTGCACTCCAGCAGTTCAGATCTTTCTGGCACACCAGCAAGATGGCAACACCCGCCTGAGCCCCTCCCAGAGCCACGTACACAGTACCCCAACCTTTACGCTCATTGGCTTCCCTAAGAAGATGTTCCATGATTGGCCACCTCCACCTATAAATACTCTGTACTTCCTCAATAAAATTAGACCTGCGTCACAGAACCTGGTCTCCGGAGTCATGCATGCAAGCATCCTAGCGCTAGGGGCTCCGTCGTCCTCACCCCTGGGAAATCCCCTGCTTCAGAATTTAGTTATATTAATTAAAAAAATCTATGTGGAAACCAGCATTCATTAATGAAGGTTTGGAGAAAATATTTGCAACATAGATTTAAAAATTTTAATATTGCTCAGCTGGTGTGGCTCAGTGGTTGGGCATCCACCTACCAACCATGAGATCATGGCACATGCCTGGGTTGCTGACTTGATCCCCAGTGTGGGGCATGCAGGAAGCAGCCAATCAATGATTCTCTCTCATCATTGGTGTTTCTATCTCTCTTTCCCTTTCCCTTCCTCTCTGAAATCAATAAAAATGTATTTTAAAATAATCTTAATATTTATAATAGATACAAAAGCTCTATACATAAGTGATAAAATAGTAACTATTAAAAAACAAAAAATATGAATAGGCAGATACTTCTGAAAAAAATACAGATAGTAAAAATTGTTGAAACAAAATAGCTAAAGCAATGTAAATTAAAATAAAACTTTTCAAATCCCCAGCTTGATAAATATTTTGAAAATTTGACAATATCCAGTTTCATAAGGATCTAGGGAGAAAAGCCACTGTCATCTGTTATTGGTAGTCCTGTTAGACTGATACCATCATTTTGGAGAGCAATTTGACAGACAGTACCTGTCAAAATGTGAAATGTACATACCTTTGACTTCGCAAACTGACTTTTTGGGGTGAATATTACAGAAATATTTGCATGATTTTACAAGGGTGTTTATCGTAACATTGCAATTAAATTAAAATGTGGAACAAGCCATAGCTGGTTTGGCTCAGTGGATAGAGCTTCAGCCCACAGACTGAAAGGTTCAGGTTCAGTTCTGGTTAGGGGCAGGTACCTCGGTTGCAGGTTTGATCCCTGGCCCTGGTACAGGTGTGTGTGTGTGTGTGTGTGTGTGTGTGTGTGTGTGTCGGGTGGGAGAGGGCAGAGGGAGTAGAAGAGGGGACAACTAGTCAGTGTGTCTCTCTCACATCGATATGTCTTCCTCTTTGTCTCTCCACCTCCCTTCCACTCTTTCCAAAAAAAAAAAAAATGTGGAACAAGCCAAAATCAGTAGGTCCATCCTATATAATAAAAGGCTAATATGCAAATCAACTGAATGGCAGAACAACTGGTCATTGCACTGACCACCAGGGGGCAGATGCTTAATGCAGAAGCTGCCCCCTGGTGGTCAGTGTGCTCCCACAGGGGGCTCACTGCTGAGCTAGAAGCCGGGCTCACTGCTGGCGAGTGCAGCAGCGGTGGCTGGAGCCTCTCTTGCCTCCACGGCAGAACTAAGGATTTCCCACAGATAGTGTAGGCCCACTTGCCCTAAGCCATCAGTCAGACATCCCCTGAGGACTCCTGGACTACAAGTGCATGATTTTCGTGCACCAGGCCTCTAGTGTTTAAATAAATTACATTGTGGTCATACAGTGCAATTAACTGGAAAGCTGGCAATGGCATATTACTAGGACAGTTGCAAAGTAATATGTATACTATTTTTGTGATGCCTCTTCCACTTAAAAAAAAAGCATCTTTGTATTCATATAAAATAATTGAGGTAAGAGGTCTGATGATTTTTTTTAATCCTCATCTGAGGATATTTTTCCATTGATTTTCTTTTAGAGAAACTGGCCAGGGCTGATTTTTCACTTTGTATATGGATAGATATTAATTTGATTTTTTGCAAAGGCGAATTAGGTATGTGTGTGTTTTCTTAAAAACAAGAAAGGGTGAAAGAAAGGAAGAAAGAGAGAAAGATTAGCAATGACTTTTTAAAAAGCAGAATTTTCAAAAATAAAGAAATATGAAATTTTTTATTCTGTAAATATGCTTAAAATGGTGATTTTTATGCCTTGCTTTCTGGGAGCATTGGGGGAGCCAATGATGGATTAGTAAACAATCTAAATGATAGAATATTGGGGAAAAATGCTATCTTTCTTTCAACTACCCTCACATATGAATCAGAATAGGCTAGATTATATTATAGTTACAGTCAACATCCAAATTTCAGTGACTTCAACTATTGAATATTATCTGGGTAAGCTACAAGACTTCACCAACTTGGAAAAGGGGCTTGGCAGATCCAGCCCTGGCTTTTAGAGATTTCTTCCCAGAACTGACAAACATCAGTTCCACTTCATCAGTGGCTGGAGCCTCTCCTGCCTCCACGGCAGAACTAAGGATTTTCCACAAAGCAAGTCCCATAGTCATGCCCGAGTTGAAGGAGGCTGGGAAGTGCCATCCTACCATGTATTCGGAAGGAAGAGAATTCAGAGTATTTGTGAGCACAGCACTTGAAAGGGGTGGTACTGGAGATGAGCTTCTAGAACAGTGTCTACCACATAGTTTTGTGTTTTCATTTTTATAAATACAGTAATTTACACAAAGCTAGGCATGTTTTATTTAAATGTATGTAAGACATGATTTGCATATTGATGAATCAACAGGCATTTGTTGAGTTCACGTCATTGTACTAAATCTGTGAATGACAAAAGTATTTTTTTGTTCTCACCACAAAAACATTCTGTAATTGTGTATGGTGATGGGTATTAACTAGACTTATTTTAGTGATCATTTAGCAATGTATGCATATATGGAATCTTTATGTTGTACATCTGAAACACAATGTTGTATGTCAATTATACCTCAATTAAAAAAATAAAAGGATTTTTAGCCTGGTATCTCAATGTGTTTTCAGTCATATGTGTGGACTGAGTGGAGATGATGCCCTCAGCACTTTTTCTGGAATTGTGTAAGGGAGATTGAATGTCATGTCCACTGTCCATGGCATTGACTTGTGCAAAAGCCACAGTGATTTTTATGTAAATAGCAATGTCTTTGACATATATAATTAATTAGTGGAATGTTCTCTCTCCTGCAATAGATGAGTGGTGGACTTTGATTGTATCAGGCTCTCCTGATATAATCAAAGAGATCATAAATCATTGTACCACTGAACGGTGGTACATTCTCAGAGAATTAAATCAACGGAAGCAACCACCTATGAGTCACCACTTTAATACATTTTTGTAGGGCACATCACAAAACAAGTATCTTTTACTTTCTTATTTATATCAGAAGAAGGAATAGTAGCTTAACATAGTTGAGTAATTCTTATGGGTCAAGTTTTGTATAGGGTTTTAACATCATTATATTGATTCCTCAACAACAGTCTGAGTTTGTCTGATTATCCTCATTTGTGAATTCAACAGAATTTTGTCTTGGGCAACCTGGGTTTAGTGCTGCATTTTGGCAGCACTTTTTAAGAGTATCAGTAAAGAGAGGATATGAAAGACAGTTAACATTTTTTGAGCACTGACCATGTGCCAGCACATTACCTCATTAAAACTTTGCTCTAGGCTAACAGATGGCCTGTCTCTGATCCTAGTACCAATGATAGTGATAATAAACTAAGAACTGACAGTATGTTGCTTTACTAGTATACCTCTGCTACTAGCTTCTGAGCTTCTTGAGGGCAGGGACTGTATCTTGCTCTTCTGTGTATCCCCAGTGGTTTTCCACGTTGTGTAGCAATAAATAAAGCTAGTTACATGAATGCCTGTGTTAGTGGATAGATGAATGAGAGGACTCAGTCAGATGTACCACCTGGTCTCTAGTCTGGAGAACTGTGATTAACAGATAATTAATGGATCTTGAAATGACCATTGGGTATTTGAAAGGGTGTCCTGAATGTGTACAGCCAGTCTACCTTGTATAAAGTCACCCTCACTGTTAGTATACCGCATTCTCACAGAATATTGCTGGAACGCCCCTGAACACAGAACATCACAGTTCTAGATGATGGGAGGCTTGCCAGAGCAAAACAATAAAGGCTTGGAGTGCCCCCTTCCCTGCCTGTCACCACTGTGAATACTGGTAGAGGGTGTGTTGCAAATGGAATGAGCAGTGCCACATGCCTTTCATCAAACAGCAGTCACAAGACTGCTGGCACTTGTCCACCTTTGGGAAGGCTAGAAAAGTGCATGAAATATGTGATGCCTTCTGCTGTTCTAAAAATTTTGTTACTGGACAGATACATGCAAAAAAAATGACACTAGACCACCAACTTACACCATACACAAGAATAAACTCAAAATAGATAAAAGACTTAAATGTAAGTCATGAAACCATAAAAATCCTAGAAGAAGCCATAGGCAGCAAAATCTCAGACATCTCACATAGCAACATGTTTACAGATACATCTTCTAGGGCAAAGGAAACTAAGGAGAAAATAAACAAAAGAGACTTTATCAAAATAAAAAGCTGCACAGCAAAAGAAACCATCAGGGAGCCCACTGTATGGGAGAACATATTTGGCAATGATACATCAGATAAAGGGTTAATATCCAAAATATATAAGGAATTCATACAACTTAACAAAAGGAAGATAAACAATCCAATTGAAAAATGGGCAAAGGACCTAAATAGGTATTACTTCAAAGAGGACATATAGATGGCCAAGAGGCATGAAAAAATGCTCAAACTCACTGATCATTAGAGAGATGCCAATTAAAACAATGAGGTATCACCTCACACCTGTGAGAATGCCTATCATCAACAAATGACAAATGCTGATGAGGATGTGGAGAAAAGGGAAACCTAGTACACTGCTGGTGGGAATGTAGACTGGTACAGCCACTGTGGAAAACAGTATGGAGTTTCCTAAAAAAATTAAATATGGAACTGCCATTGATCCCACTTCTAGGAATATATCCTAAGAATCCTGGAACACCAATCAGAAAGAATGTATGCACCTCTATGTTGATAGCAGCACAATTTACAATGGCGAAGATCTGGAAACAGCCCAAGTGCCCATTAGTAGATGAGTGAATATGTTGTACATGTATACAATGGAATACTATGCAGCAGTAAAAAAGAAGAATCTGTTACCCTTTGAGACAGCATGGAGGGACCTGGAGAGTATCATGCTAAGTGAAATAAGTCAATCAGAAAAAGATAAGTATCACATGATCACACTTATGTGGAATGTAAGTAACAAAATAAACTGATTAATGGAGTGGATCCAGAGACATGGAAGCATGGAACAGAGAGGAATCTCAGAGGGAAGATAGGGGAGGATGAGTGGGTGGGAGGTAATCAACCAAAGAACTTGTATGCATATATGCATAACCCATGGACACAGACAATAGGGTACTGAAGACCTGTGGTGGGGGGCAGGGGTGGGTTGGGGGATGTATGTAATACTTTCAACACTAAAGATTTATTTAAAAAAATGCTGTTACTGTAATAGTGAGCTGCAGAGCTCAAAGTAGGAAAAAGCAAATGGTGACTCTCTGTGATTTCCCTTTCTCTCCTTCCCTTTCTCAACTATGTTCTCTCATCCCTCACAAGATCTACTTCGTCCACCTCCAATGGTGGACAAATATAGAGGAAATTCTCCTCCTGACCCTTCCAAAATTAAATATTGGAACTGAGGTTCTTTAAATAAGACGGGATTATTTTCCTCTCTCTACCTCATATTGTGGGTCAGCAAAATAAAGTTGAGAAGAAACAGTGGTTACTTACAGAACACACAGGCAGGGAGAATGATTCCTTCCATATTTTCTAATCTGGGCTGATCTTCCGTACAGGTCCCTTCCCAATCTGGATATGTTTGTGTTGGGGTAGATGGGGAGGCTAAAATAAGTAATTAGTCTGATGCAGGTAATATTAATTTTTAAATATACAAAGTTTTGGTTTTCATATTTCCTCTGCTTCCGTGTTCTTTACTAAGATGGCATTTGGGTGAAATGGTGGGGAATGGTACAGGAGTGGATAGACCCACCTGGTGACCTCCAGGTCTTTTATGGCTCTGCCCTGAGCAGCTGCTCTGGCCTGGTGCCTAGACTGGAGATCGCTGAGGGCTAACCTCCCTGCCTGGAGTTGCTGCTGAAAATTCTTGCTGGTAGAACTCGTGTTATGCTCAGTCATGTCCGGTGGTGCTCCTGGAAAGCTCCACTTCACTTTGGCTCTTTTGGGCATGCCTACCCTCTGGGTCTGTGCCATATCCTTCATCCAGCTATACATGCTTCTAGTGTTCTGTAGACCACTGGCTCTCTCTGGTTGGTCTCAGGTAAGCCGGAACAGTTTACAAATTTTAAATACTGAACCTGGGAGAGGGCAGACGCTCTCTTAAAATGAAAATTAACGAGTAGGGATTTTGGGATAACATTCATTCATTTGCTTTTATTAAACATTTGCTAACAATATGGCCATTACTGTGCAGGGTAGTGAGCTTAGAAACACGGGTCACACAGTTCTGTTCTCTAAGAGCTCACAGTTCGGTCAAGGAAGCAGGTGAGTAAACTGTTATAGTAGGGAATTGTAGTAGAGAAGGATGATTGTGTATAGCCCAAACTGGGTCAGTTTTATTTTTAAAGATATATATTTTCTATTGATATCAGAGAGGAAGAGAGAGGGAGAGACTAATAGATACATCAGTGATGAGAGAGAATCATTGCAGTTATCTCCTGCATGACCCACACTGGAGATTGAGCACACAACTTGGGCATGTGCCCTGACCAGGAATCAAACCATGACTTCCTGGTTCATAGGTCAATACTCAACCAGTGGGCCATACTGGCCAGGCTAAACTGGGACAATTCTAAAGGAAAAGGTACAATTAAAAATGGTTTAAGATGGTAAATTTTATGTTATATCCTTTTCCTACAATATACAAAAAAAGTGAAGGTAAATGCCGTTAATGCTCAGGCCAGGACAACAGACATCAATCAGGGAAGTTCTGGGCAAACCAGATGAATGGACAAGTTGCACTAGAAAGATGAAAGGGAGCCAGAAGGCAGAGACAGAGCAGGGAGAATGATACAATGCCTTACTTTCCTCATCTCTAAAATGGGGGTAATTATGGCACTTCTTTCATAGGGGTATCTAGGAGAATTCAGTGAGTTAATTCAGGCTTCTGGAATACTGCCTAAGAGTTGAATTTTTTAAATCTCCTCACTCATTTTTCACTAGTTACCTATGGTTTTCCTTCATTGTAGATCTTCAGATTTTTGTGTGTATTTCTTACACAGTAACCTCTCAACAGATGTTTGTGGTTTAATCTTTCAGACCTCATCATTAACCTCATCAGTGAAAAATCACTCATCTCTCTAGCACACCACATGTCAAAATACATATTTAGTGAACTTTTGCAAGTTACCTTATTTCCAGCCCTTTCTCATTTCCTCTAGAAATTCTGGGTATTCTCTGGGTCCTGCCCTTCCAATCTTGTGGTTGTTTTAATCTTTTCACAACAGGCAATTACTACAGGCAACTCTTTTTAAAGGAATGGATCCTTTTCTAATTTATAGAAGTAATTTCTTTACTACTCCCTTCCCCCAACCCCCAGCTTTTAAAATAAAGGGTCAGAATAAAGAGACATAATTAAATGACTGTGCTCCTACTGTCACCTAATATTCTTTTCAAGAGCTGATTTTGAAGTGACTGAACCCTGTTTTGAGATAACATGATAAAGGATGAAGGATTCGCGAAAAGATCTGGTTGGGAGAAACCAATATATAGTGACATTGATTCATTTCACATACACATTGACTTGCGATAGCTGTGGACATATTACTACTGCTGGATTCTGATTAGAATTTGCTAAGAGCAGGAGTTCACATTTCATCCCAGATGCTCTCTCTCAGGCCTTGACTGAGTATTTATAGTACTGGTCCCTAGAATAGTAATGTGAGCCATCACTCTTGCATGGTTGTGAGTCTTGATTTGCTTTTCCTGGTTCCATTCATCACTAGAAGTGGCAAGAATCTGGTGTATTGGGATATCTATGTGACTGCATTAGGCTTTGTTCACTCTGCTCATTTTATGTTAATTTAGCATGTGTTCAACAAATATTAGTTGAATTCTTGACTATCAGACACTACAGGCAGAGGATAATATTAGTAAACAAAACAAAGATCCTTACCCCTGTGGAGCTTATATTCTGAGGAGAAATAAACAATAATCATAAAAGGTAAGTAAAGAGGGTGTTAGAAGATGATAAGTACTGTGAACAAAAACAGCAGGATAAAAGGACTTGGGGATACAGTTAAGGGGTGGGCGGAGGTGGAGTTTCCACTTTCTAAAAAGGAACGGCTAAGGGAGTTCTCACTGAGAAGGTGATATTTGAATCAAGGTTGGAAGGGTGAAAGGATTAGCCATGAAGCTATCTGGGCATGAATTTTCTTGGCAGAGGGACAGCCAGTACATAAGCACCATGGCAGGAATGTTCCTGATGTTAAGCAGGGAGGCAGTGTGGCTAAGAGGGCAGTGCTAAGAGACAAGGTCAGGGGGGACGTCACAGGATGAAAAATTGTTTTACAGACCATTATGAAGATGGTGGCTTTCTTTCTGGTAAAACAGGAGCCATTACAGAATGTTGAGCAGGGAGTGATGAGATTTAACTTGTTTAATTGTGTCCCCTGATTGTGTGAGAGTCAATTAGGTGCAGGGTTGGGGTGAGTAAGGACAGAAGCTGGAAGACCAATTGGGAAGTCATGACAATAGGAGAGGTGAAGGTGGCTGTCAGACCAGCGTGATGGTGGCAGAGGAAGTGAGAGGTGGTAGGGTACCTGCCATGGGTACCTATAATTTCATAGTTCAAACTTAGTGGTTACTGGTCAAGTGTGCATTACCCTCATGTCCTGTGTGGTTCAGGGTTTGGGCTCTGGAAGAGGGACCACACACAAATGAAAGAGACAAGACAAGAAATAATAATTTGGAAACTGGGGGGCCAGGCGAGAGCCCATCCCAAGAGTATGGATTCTGCTCAGGCCCTGCCATCCTTTTATTCAGTTGGGGATACACCTATAGCCCTTAGGCAGGCAAGTTCCAGTAACAGACAATCTTACCAGTAAGGATTTACATGACTATCTGGTCAGGAAGTTGCTTCAGCTACCATTGTCTGGACTAAACAATGAGTGCATAGTCCCGACCTTTGCCAGGGCTCAAGGGTCACCAACATTCCGGGCTCCTTGTCCACACTTCTCTGCTAGAGAAGACAATAGGCAGCTTCCCACAGTCAAGTTATTCTGATTAAACAGCACTTTAGCCCCATACATTTCTGGAATTGGTGTGATGACTCTCTATGAAGCTCACATATGTATCCTATTCGTTCATATGAAAGTTTGGGATGCAAAACTCATGCTTCTTGAGTTGAATCTGTTTTAACTGGAATGGAGGTAGCTCTTCCTCAACCCCAGGTGTGTAATAAAAGCGAAAATGTGTATCTTTACACATTAAAGGTAATAATTCTTTAAAAAAAGACGTTTGGCCCTGGCCTGTTTGCTCAATTGTTAGTGTGTCACCTACAGCACTGAAGTATCTCAGGTTCGATTTCCAGTCAAGGGCATGAACCTGGGGCTGCAGGATGGATTTCCAGCCCTGATTGGGTTACGTGTGGGAAGCAACCCATCTCTCTTTCTCTTCCTCCTTTCTCTTCTACTCTATCTAAAAATCAATAGAAAAAATATCTTCAGGTAAGGATTAACAACAACAACAAAAAATCCTATATAATAAAAGGCTAATATGCAAATAGACTGAATGATGGAATAACCCAAGCAACCATACAACCGGTCACTGTGATGTGTGCTGACCACCAGGGGGTGCGTGTGGAACATGGCAGGCATCGGGCACAGCGGGATGGTGGAGCAGGTGAGCGGGTGTGCCAGAGCAAGGTGGGGTGCCAGTTGGAACTTCTGGTGGTTACTGAAAATTCTTTACTCCTGTGCACCACGATCCTGCCTGGCGCTCGCACCAATAGTAGGTGTTAAGTGGTGGCTCTGGCACTGGCAGCAGGATTTATAATATCTAAAAACGGTATTATAAATTGATTGACCAGCATTTTAAAATAGGATCATAAGTATCAGTAAAGCTTAAGCAGCAGGATAAATTCTTGCAGGGTTTAGACATCTTCTAGAGACATCTTTCTGTGATTAGGGGAGCATTTGTGTTCATAACTGATCTATTTTAATGGATTTAAACTGCATTGACAGTTTCCTTGTATATGAAATGAGAAATTTGACTAGATTATTGCTCAGGTGTCCTTCAGTTTAAAATTGAAATTCTAAATTCCAAATTTTTAGTTTTAAGCTAATGAGAAGACAGTCTTGGAAGATGCCTCTGAAATCTAATCTAATAAAAGAGTAATATTGAAATTGACCGTTTCTATGGGACGCCTAAGGCACGCCCAGCAGCCAGTCAGAGCAGCTGTATGCAAATTAACCCAGCCAAGATGGAGGCCGGCAGTCATGGAGCTGGAGTAAACAGAGGCTTCCATTGCACCAGGAGTAAACTATCTGCCAGCTGGCTGGGCTTCTCCAGGCTCAGGCAACAACATAGTTGCAACATTGTTGCAATTATAGAAGCCTCGAAGCTGAAGCAAACAGCAGGCTTCCATTGCACCAGCGATGGAGAAAACTGCCTGCCTAGAGTCTACTAAGGCAACATTCTTTCAATTATAAAAGCCATGAAGCTGAAGCAGCAGGAGGCTTCGTTACCTGCCTAGGCCTTGGCTTAAAGGAACAGTGTATCAATTATAGAAGATAAATAAACCCCAGAAACCTGTATCCAGCCAGCCTTGCTGGGACATTGGGTCAGTGGGAGCTGTGGGCAGCCTGAAAGCCTGAAAACAGCCCTTAGGCCAGCACCCAAGCTGGCCACACCCCAGTGGGGTGAGGGACGCCACTGGGGAGCTTGGCCAGCCTGCAAACAGCCATCAGCCCCTCTCCCAGGCTGACCAGGCACATCAGCAGATGGACATCCCCAGAGGGGTCCCAGACTGCGAGAGGGCACAGGCCGGGCTGAGGGACCTCCCGAGTGCACAAATTTTTGTACACCGGGCCCCTAGTTAGTAGATAAGTGGGAAGCCCATTGAACTATTCTGATTACCTCATGATGTGAGGAAGGGTAGATAAGTGAGCTATTTTGATTACCTCATAATATGAGGAAGGGTAACAGAAGGAAGTCACTGAAGCACACCAAGTGGATAGTGTAGGTTTCTCCTAATCAGCTTTAGTCTCTATTTAAACATTCATTTTTGCCTACAGTAGATTTAGGAGCACTGGTGGTATTAAAGAATTTGAGCCCCTTGGAAATTGATGAAATATAACCATGAGTGTATTTTAATGTTAATGAAATATGGTATATGAAAAGAGAATGTTATTGGGGTAATTGTATTTAAGTTTCCCAGTTAATGTGATTTTGGGAAGGGCTCTTGAATGATTAAAGCTTCAAGTTCCTCACTGCAAAATACTCTATTTACCTATTTTTATTTTTTTTCTATTATCTTTAAGGGTTATACTAGTATAGTGAATAATGAAATAAAGTTCATGTGATAAGGACTTTATTAAGTCCTACATAAAGTGTTATACCCTACATAGATCATAATTATTAATATCCTGAGCTTTTTCTTTTTCTTTTTTAAAATATATTTTATTGATTTTTTTTACAGGTAGGAAGGGAGAGGAATAGAGAGTTAGAAACATCAATGAGAGAGAAACATTGATGCCTCCTGCACAGCCCACACTGGGGATGTGCCTGCAACCAAGGTACATGCCCTTGACTGGAATCGAACCTGGGACCCTTCACTCCACAAGCCAACGCTCTATCCACTGAGCCAAACAGGTTAGGGCTATCCTGAGCATTTTACACTAAACTACTGTGCTGCATGTGGTGTAGAATTAGAAAACTCAGACATGTAGCAAATAAATTTGAAAGAATTCTGATTGGAAAACAAGGAGAAAGTACCTATGTCATTATGGCCAAAGGGTAATTGAGCTTCTTTCTTTAGCAGTACTTCTCTTTTTAATTTTTTGACATATATATATATTCTTTTTTCACTTTGTACATGTATTACATTTTTATAAAAAATAGGTAAAGCACGAGTAAAAATATATGAAACAGAAGGTAAAAAACCACTCATGATCTCACCATCTTTTAGCAACGACTATTAACAGATTTCCTTGACCTCTTCTTTTTCTCTGATTTTAGTAAAGATCATTTTATATGTACAGTCTTTTACATCCTGCATTCATCTAACATGATGCCCCTCACACACTGAAAGTGATGGGTGGAAATATGAAGCCATAGCCACATAGGTATTTGAGCTACTGAATCAACCTGGAGTGCCTGCCATCTAGTCCTTCTGATTAAATTAGATTCTTTTTGTTTAAGTCACTTTAATTAGGTTTTTTTTATTTGCATCTGAAACAACCCCAAACTGAGAAAACTGTCTTGAATTTATGAATTCCTCCCATGCATGATTTCTTCCTTTTTTTTTTTTTCACTGAAAATATCTTATTGGCCTTTTGGATGGAAACGGGAATTTATTTGCCAGGAAGGATGATCCCATTATACTTCTGCTGGAACCAGCATATGGCCTTCTCTTTGCTGAGTCTGTGTTTGGCCCTAATGCAACCTGTCCTGCGTTTCTTGTCTGCGACGCTGGAACCTGGCCTACCCAGCACCACATAGATGTCCGGGACGTAGATACCAATGCTTGGGTCATATTTGAGCCCCAGATTGAGGTGTCTGGATCCCAAAACCAAAGTTCCCAGTATCTGAGAAATTATTTTTTTTGTAATTTGTACTCTCACACCTTTAGACCTTTCTCCATGATTTTTTTCTGCCTCAGCCCCATGGACTATGCAGTGGATAGCAATCTTTTCATTTCTCCTAATGCCTAAGATCTGACAGTGTATCTGGCTTTGGAGAATACACGGGTCTGGCCTGTGAGCTGCTTCAGGACCTTGGCTGCCTGGATCAGTCTGTCTCTATTTTTCCCCACAGAGATGTTGAGGCAGAGCCTGTGGATGCGAAGTTCCCTCATGGGGTCCTTCTTTTCCTCTTAATCCTGCGCCATGATGAGAAACAAGAAGAGATTTCTTCCTTTTAAAACGTGAATGTAGACTAAATTACCATGAGTCAAAGTTTTTGACCTCTGAGGGATTTCCTTTATTTTCTTGCCGGTTCATTGTGAGATTTTAAAGCATTTTTTTTGAAATGAAAATTTGGGTGTTTTAAACCGGTAAAGTTTCCTTTTCTTCTTCCTCTTAAAAAATGTTTGCATCACTACAGTGCCTGCAATGTTATTTCTTTCTTTATATACACTTTTTTTTAGCATCCACTCTATCTTGATACTTTTGCACATATTTCCTCATTTAATAACCGTGTGTGTGCACGCGCATGCGCGTGTGTGTGTATTTTAATAGACATATTTTACTCATTAGTATTCACTGAATGTTTGGTCTTACTCATGGCATCTTGTGTTAGGTTTTCAAGTTATTATGCTTTCTTATTGTTTACCCTTTTCTGAGTTTTGTCTTGAATTTTCTTTAAATTTCCTTGTGACTTAGAAGTTAAATATGTCTAATCTTCTATAATAAAAGCGAAACATGCAGATGTGACCGTTACCACCAGCCAATCAGAGCGGCTGTATGCAAATTAACCCAGCCAAGATGGAGGCCAACAGCCATGGAACTAGAGAAAACCAAAGGGTTCTGTTGCAACTGCCTGCCTATGCTGGCAGTTGGAAGTGGCACCAGGGCACCAGGGCACCAGGAAGTGGGAAAGCAAGGTGGCGGACCGGGGAGGGGGTAAGACGTGGCAGGGGGTCGGTGGCCTGCTTGGTGGGCTTCCCAGGCCCTTTGTGGGGCATTGGGGAGCGGGTAAGAGGTGGTAGGGGGTCGGCGGCCTGCTTGGCAGCTGTCCAGGCCCTTTGCGGGGCATCGGGGAGCGGGAAAGAGGCAGCAGGGGGTCAGTGGCCTGCTTGGTGGGCTTCCCAGGCCCCTTGCAGGGCACCAGGAAGTGGGAAAGCAAGGTGGCGGGC
>PVJC01013283.1:0-38267 GCA_004026665.1 Murina feae
CCCCCCCCCCCCCCCAGATAGGAGAATTTTTCATAAAGACTTTGCACATACAGTAGTTTTTAAACAGTATAGATTTTGTCCACAGTAAGTAGACCTTCAGAGAAAAAGGACACTATTTGTAAATGCCATACAGGCTAATTGTTAATCATGCTGAGCCAGTGTATTTGACTTGTATTTATAATATACCATATGCCAAAACGTATTTTTATAGCTGTTGGTTATTAGTAGTGACTGATAAAAAAAATCACTTAGGATTGATGTCAGTCCTGCAAAAATTGATATTTGGAAGAAGAAATTGGGGATCATATAACATCACATCTCTGTGTTGTATTTTGACATTCCTTTTCTGTTATCAGAAAACTTGACTTGCACAAAACTTGACTTGCCTTTCCTTTAATCACATGTTCCAACCACTTCCTCAAACTTGAGGCGGGTATTGTTTTGTTTGATTCCCTACTTTTCCTCTTCCTTTATCCACCTCCTTGGTTCGAAGCCAGTTCCAGGGCAGGTGTGTTGTTTGCCATTTGTACAGCGATGAAGCCCTCCGAAATATCATCAGCACACAGAACCTTGCATGTTCCCACAAAAGAAGATGCATGTTAACATTTAGCGTTTCTTTATACGCGTTTAAAGGAACACTGTCAGATACAGTCCAGGTCATGGCGTGGTTTTTCTGTACATAAAGTGGCAAATGTGGGAGCTGTGCAGAACCTCAGGGAACTCTGCAGGGGTGGGTGGGGTGGAAGGGAAGGGAGTGGAGTGGAGGGCAGGGCGAGGGGCACAGCTTCTAGGTGGTGTATCATTGGTCACTTGTGGGACATTTTCAGGCTGTCCCCACTGGAGCAAAGTTGCATGGAGAGAAGTTGCATCCTTGAGATGGGTTGGTGTGAAAGAACGTTGAGAACCGGTGATGTGCTAGTCTACCCACATTATTCAAAGGTCTGGAGTAGAGGAGTACTTTGTTCAAGTTAATCTCTTAAGGAGTGATTTGAAATATTTGAGGATGTTAACATGTTAATGACGTCATAGTTCTTCACAAGCAAATATTAAATATGCTTGAATTAAGTTTGCATATACAGTATCTACAAGGCATGTGGGTATCAGTGCTTAAAGTACATTTTTATACTGGGGTATAATGCTGAATGACTTAATGCTCTGTTTGGACATCTAGTGCCAGTTTTGCATATCAGCTTATAAATTTACACACCCGTGCCCTGTTTTCAGATCTAGTGGAGGATGTCATCACAGTCACCTGAATCCCTGAATGGAAAAAGTTTAAACAAAGTCTGAGGAAAGATACCTACAACGAGTCTGAGAAAGAGGCAGTTTCAGCTGGCCACCTATTATTTTCTAGAAGTAATTTCTAAGTGTTCTATAAATGCTATTTTTAAATCTTGATAAACTCTTCTGGAAATCATTTTTTAAAGTCATTTTACATCACAATACTTAATGTTTTGAAAACCAGAAAGAAAGAAAGAAAGAAAGAAAGAAAGAAAGAAAGAAAGAAAGAAAGAAAAGAAATCCTAGTGCAGACATTATCATCGCCCCAGCATGTAATTGACTCTTGAACAATCTGTGTTTGAGCTGTGCAGGTCCACTTATATGCGGGATTTTTTTTTTCCAATAAATACTGTAATGTTTTTGATCTACAGTTGAGGGTTCGTGGATGTGCAGGGGCTGACCGTATGCCATTTTGTATAGGGAGCTCGAGCATCAATGGATTTGGGTATTTTGGGGGGGTTCTGGAATCAATGCCCCGCTGATACTGAGGGACAGCATGCGTTTTGGGAAAGTCAGAACTCACGTGTGCATTTGATTTTCAAACGCCCAGGGTGTGGTGCCCCTAACCCTTGCATCGTTCAAGGGTTAATTGCATTTCCTTCTAGATTGCTTTTTATTTGCTGAAGAAGGACTGTTGCCTTTTTGGTCTATCTTTTGAAAAGTGAGCCAAAAGTTTTGTTCTGCAAATATAGCAACAACATTCCTTAAGGTCCAGTTGTGTCCCCAAAATGAAATATTTGTTGTTTTAAGTAATTAATGTAACTTAAAATGTACATAAATATAGATTATAATACAACTTTATAAATATTTTGAGCTGCTGAGTTGTTTTGATTTGTATAATTCCACATTAAACTGTTAAATATCAGTGTAGAAAAACCTTAGGAGTCGTAAAAACAACAGCAGACCCAGCGCTCTCTGGATGGAGCTTCAAATAGAAGAAGATCTGGTTTCTATTCCTGGCTCTGTGACTTTATTGGCTTGTTTCCTTGTTCATACAGTGATGCTGCTGATAAGTACAATTACATTGTGTTACACATAATGGTTACTCTGTGCTAGACACGGTTTCAAGTGCTTGACATATATTAATTGGTTTAATCCTTAGTGGGTCCAAGAGGTAGAAATGATTATTACCCCCACTTTATAGATGATGAAACTGAGATGTTGAGTCATGTACTCAGAATCACAGCGATGCTAGCTATTCCAAACCAGGCAATGGGCTCTCTCCTCCATGCTCTTAAACATTTCAGTGTATAACTTCTCTTACTCAGGTAGACTTATATCTATTGTACTTAAGTTGAAGGACATACAGAGTCAAATGAGTTTATGGATGTAAGTGCTGTGCAAACTGTTCTCTGTTCAGATGTAAAGTGGTATTATCATAAAGATCGTGGCGTATTTCATCATTCTCACTGGCTCATCATCATTCAGTATGTTGATTATACATTGTAAATCTCTGTTCTGAAGTAATGTACACTGGATCTTCGCACATGGTGAATAAATAATATAACTGGGTTCACTTTGTTCCATCATTCAAAATTTTTCTTCTCCAAAAGGATTTAGAAAAAGTAGTCTGTCAGAAGCATCATTTTCTGTGCGGTTTTCATTTGAGGAAGCTGCTTATGAATTTGTATCGCTGTTTAGTTCCGATGGTGGCTTTGAGTAGTAGCCAGCTGTTTAGATTGCACATGTATGTTAAAAAGACTTTCAGTTCGCAAGGTTAAATCTAAGACTCTAGGGTCTTTCAATAAAGAAGGATATAACTTCAAAAATATTTTTTAAAGGAGTAACATAGTACTTATGCTTCTTGGTAGATAAAAGAAAGGGGGGGGGTGAGTGTTCTTTTTCTAAAAAGCCACCATGTGACTTTTTCTGCATATAAATCTTTGCAATTAAACTCAGTCTTTCGTCCCCCTTCCCCTGTATCATGTGTTTTTCTTTAACATAAAAAAGGTGTAAAAGGACAAGATACCTATTAATAGTTAAGAAGTTCTAAGGTTCCTTCTCTGTGGAAATAAATAGCATAGATCTAAATAAGGTGGTTTTATGCTTGTTTTAGGAAGCCAAGCACATAGTAGAAAAACCAAACCTAGCAGGATGTGGGATTGCCTCCAGAAGAGCAGAGTAGCATCCTTACTTCAGTTCCCTGAAAGAAAAAAAACACACAGAGAAACCATATTTAATGATCAAAATGGTAAACCTAATACTTTACATCAAGCTGAGTCAGTGGTTGTCTACACCCTCTTAGCTTCCAGCCCCTTTTTAAACCATGGATGAACTGATACTTTATTTAATTAAAAACAGGTATTGAGATATGGCCCTTTCTGTTACCCCTGATGCTGGAATAGAAGTACTAGGATATACAATAGAAGCCAGATTTGCAAGATTGGGGGTTGCAGGGGTGAGGTCCTCCGGCCACCTCAGGACATCTGCCTGAGGGTAGAGCAGGTTCTCTTTCTGGCCTATCTTAGGCTAGCTGGCCTCTGAGAAGCTGAGGTTTTCCTGCATTTAGTTTGGTCCTGGGTAACTCTATGAAGCTTCAATTACAAGCTTCAAGTGGACAGTAGTAATAAGAGGCACTGTGTTCCAGGAATTGTCCTGAGTATGGGGAGGAGGCCACCATCCTGAAGCCTGCAGAGTAGGGCTGCCCGTCAGCTCACAACCACATGCTGTAGCTTCCGGTCTTTTTTTTTTTTTTTTACAGAGAGGAAGGGAGAGGGATAGAGAGTTAGAAACATTAATTCAGCTGCCTCCTGCACACCCCCTACTGGGGCGGTGCCCAAAACCAAGGTACATGCCCTTGACTGGAATTGAACCTGGGACCTTTCGATCTGAAGGCTGACACTCCATCCACTGAGTCAAACCAGTTAGAACTAGGGCTGTTTTTTTCATCTTAACCTTCAGTAATAATAACTGATGGTTTTCACTCCAAGTGGCCACCCTCCTTATGTGAACAGTTTGGATTGTTCTAGAAGGAACCAAGCAGACCTGGTTGCAGGGCTTCTTCTCCTCTAAACTGGTAACACTCGGCCTGTGATGTTGCTTCCCTCAATATGTGTTGTATTTTCGTTTTTATTTAGTTAAAAATACTTCCTGTTTCCCTTTTGACTTCTTGTTCAGCCCTTGGGTTATTTAGAAGTATATATTACTTATTTTCCAAATATGTGGGATTTTACAGATAGCTTTCTGTTATTTATTTCTAATTTAATTCTCCTGTTATCAGAGAAGATCTGTTATCATTTTACTCCTTTTAAACATTTCAGAACTTGTTTTATGGCCCAGAATATGGTCTGTATTTTTTACTTAATAATGGTGTCCTTCAGGTGCTCAATGTAGCTTTTGAATGAACAATATTAAATAACTAGAGGCCCAGTGCACAAAATTCGTGCATGGATAGAGTCCCTAGGCCTGGCCGGCGATCAGGGCCGATCTCTGGGGTGACTGGCGGGGCAATCGGGGGGGAGGGGGCCCACTGGCACTCACCTTGGTGGGCCTGGCACCGCTCCCTTGCTGGCCCTGCCCCTACCGCTGTCCACTTGCTGGCCGGCACCATTCCCTGTCACTGCTGGTCACCTTCTTCTGTGGGGTGACCTGCAGGGTAATTGGTGGTGGTGGGGGGCCTCTGCTGGCACTTACCTTGGCTGGCCTGGGGCCTGCAGCTGGAACAGCTTCTGCCCCCTGGTAGTCAGTATGCATCATAGCAACTGGTCATTCTGCCGTTTGGTTGATTTGCATATTAGGCTTTTATTATATAGCATTTCTAGACTTCATTTTGCCAGTTTCTGGTTGTTGTCCATGGAGCCTAGGTTATTCCTAAGGAATGAAAGCCACACTAGGGTTTACACCTTCCCAGTGTCTTTTTTGCATTTTAATGAGCTTCCAGAACAGGGTGACAAAATCAGTTTAGTGGATCACAAACAGCATTTTAAAAAGTAGAATGGAAAATAGTAGTGCTTTAGGTGTAGTACGGGTGGTGTTATCTCATGACGCTTGTTTTAGTTATGTATGTAAGTCCCTGTGTTTGTGTATGTGGTATGTGTACTAGGTCATGTTGTATGTTTTGTGTTTGTTTGTTTTTTGGTTTTTCTTATTATGAATTGCTATAAGGAAAGTTTGAAAGTCACTGTTCCATACATAAGTTCCTTAGTTAAAACTATATTGTCAAAACACCTTCCATATATTTGTACATGTATGTATATAGAGAGAGTAAATGAACATATTTGTACACACAAACGCACTTACACTTAAATACTTAAATAGATAAATATGCTTAATGTAAAATGTTCTAGCTTTAGAAACATTTTTGTCCGATATAAACTGTCAGTGCCAGTTCCTTTCTACTACCTGTAGCAGTAGTTTACAGACACTGATATAAAATGATAGTATTCAAGAATAGTACTGGGTGATACTAAGAGAGATTAATTTATTATGCTTATAAATGACCGTTATATGCCAGTTATTAAGACTAGAGTTATAAGAAGTGATACTTAATATCACATATTTGCTAAATATTGGCAAGTACTTATGTGTTTTTGCTGGAGCCCCTTACACATCTCGCGTGGTTCAGGGTTCCTGTTCAGGATTCGAGTTCTGGAGGAGGCCGCACACAAAATGAAGAGAGAGAGACTAGAAGAAAATTAATTTAGAATAATGGAGACCGGGCGTGGCATCTTTCCACTAGTGGGTAAGATTGCCCACCACACCGGTCTTGCTCAAAGCTTTTATAAAGGCAATGGGGAAAATAACCACATCCTTATCCTAAGGGCATGAAACTCCAACAACAAAGAGGCAACAAGAATTTACATATCAGTAACAGAGGTGGAGGGCTGCTTTAACTATCAATGTCTCCATCTAAACGATGGGTGAATAGCTCCCCCACTATTCAGGGCAATTAAGGTCGACCAGCCTTCAGGCACATTTCTCTACTAAATGACAATGACCGGGTCTCTGGCTTGTTTTCAGTAGGTTTTAAGAAATAGCCTGCTAGCTTTATTTTTCTTTCATTTTCTTTTCTCTTTTTTTCTCTGAAGCACCACCTTTCTTGGTTACTATGAAGTAAATAATAACTTCTGATAACATTTCATTCAAAACGTTGTATGTTGCATGTTCTATTATGTGTCAAAATTCTCTTACGTATTTTGAAAAGTTTTATGTAATTTCCTATCATGTTTTTCTTGCCTCTCAGAGGTCTTTGAACAGAAACACACTTCTTAGAAACTTAGGAAGTAGTGTTCATTTCTAACCCTTTAAAAGGTTATAAGGCTCCTGGGAAAGATAAAAAGAATCTCTTTTCATTCCTTCACTCATCACACTTTTGTTTCTCTTGAGCGTGGCTGAAAATGTGCAAATGACCGTCATTCAGTACTGGTGCACTGCTGGTTCTAATGCTGATTGAGAATAATGTGCTTTAGTTATTAAGCCGGCAGGTGACTGTTTTGGGTGGGAGCCGTGCTGCAGTACAAGTCAGATGGTCCTGGGCCTTTGTCCTAGATTTAGCTTTGTGACCTTGGTCATTGTCTTCATTTTCTTGATCTAGAAATTTAATGAACTATATAATTTGTGTGGGTTATAATTTTAGGCACACCTAAATAATGTTATTTGCTGTTTGTTTTTGTTCAGCAAACAGCAAAAATGATCACAAAATAAACATTGAGCAGTGGCACTGTGTCTGCTGCTGTAGGAAACTTGAGTTAAAATTCTATTTACTTTGAGATGTCAGAATTGAAATAAATGTTGACGTCTTAATGTATAAGATTAATGAGTCCGTAACAATGTATTACTCTCTGATTAAAGAGCAATGACTTGTGATGCAAATAAGGTGTATTTCTGTTTTTTGTACTGGTTACACCCTTTTCTAATTCCCTTTAGCTTCCATCTGTTTCACAGGTGTCTTTTGTACTTGAAAGATTGCTTTATACATATATTTAGACAACTGTCATACAAGTTAATGCATCCACGGAGCACTTTTTGTTTTTAAGGCCTATTTACAAAATTAGATGAGATATAACATAACCAGCACTGCCTGAGAAATAGAAAACAAGGGTAAAAAGAGTACCATAACAACTATGCAGCTTTAGGAAAGTGCCACAAGGAAAATACAACGTATTTGAGCAGGAAGGAAGTCAAAGGTGGGAGAGACAAAGTTAATTGGGGAGAATAAGGACAAATTCTATGGAGAAGGTGGAATTTGATGTGGGTTTCGAAGAAAGGGTAGCAGTTTTAAAGATAGGGCAGCCAGGTTTGTGGAGAAAGTTACAGAAATGATGGCACTAGAGAGTATGTGGTTTATGTGGGAAGAAGCAGATAATCCTGCTTTTGGGAATAGTAGACCATAAAAGTTTATACTGTGGAAGGCCTTGGAAGAGCCATGCTGAGAAATGTGAACTTAATGCAGAAGTTTGGGGAAGCTAGTGGAAGGTGTTTGAATAAGGAAGTAACACTCTTACCGTGATCACAGTATAGGTATGCATTCTTGCTGTTTGTGATGATAGATTTGATAAATGCTATGAAAAGGGAAGTGTAGCATAGTACTCTGGTAATATTAGCAGGGACCCTTTGAAGAGGGTCAAGGAAAACCTACTTAAGGAAATGATGTTTCAGATGGAACATGAACGCCTGCCTTCACTGCTGTGTTGCTGATGCCCACCATGTTCCACGCCGCCCCCTAGTGGTGAGCACACGTCTAACTCCTGGTCAAATTCCCGCTCATGGGGACAATTTGCATATTAGCCTTTTATTATATAGGAGGATATCTGTGTGTGTGTGCATACACACACATACACAAAGAAAAACATAGAAAGTTTTTGACATGGTACTTTAAGAAGATGATTTTGACCGCAGTATGTTGTTGGTAGAGGTATCAGGGGACAAAGGGTCAGTGAAGTTGTCATTGTATTTATTCAAGTGAGATTTAAAGAGGATGTGAGCTAGAATGGTGGCAGGGGATATTTGGAATGAGGAGTATTCGAGAAAAATAATAGGTATTTGTTCCACATAGCCTTTTTGAATTGGCCTGACCCACCCAATCCCTGACTTTAGGTCAAGTCTCTAGGCTCAGTGGTGGGGCAGTCTTTTCAAATGCTTTCTCCTACTCCCCAGTCTGTCCCAGACACTGTAATAGTGTCTCTCTGGTTTGAACCTTTGTCTTGTCTTAGCCTGAAATGTGTCTCCTCTGGCTTTTTTCAGACTCTTCTGCCCTTTGGACCTCAATTTTTTTTAAACTTTATTTTTTTTAAATATATTTTTTACTGATTTCAAAGAGAAAGGGAGGAGGGGGAGAGAGAAACATCAGTGATGACAGAGAATCCAATTGTCTGCCTCCCGCATGCCCCACATTGGGGGTCCATCCCACAACTCAGGCCTGTGCCCTGATCCAGTATTGAACCATAACCTCCAGGTTCATAGTGGACCTTGATTTTTCTACGTGATGGGCTTACTCCCGAGACCATTTCAGTGTGAGGGATCTGGATGGAAGGAGAATCTGAACACCTGGTTACTGATTAATATGAAGAGGAGGAAAGGCAGGGTGGGACCTGGCAGGAAGAAGGAATCAGATGGTGAGTTCAAGGTTTAGAGTTTGGGTTACTGGATCAAGTGCATTTTTGCTATAATACTTAATAAAGTAGACTCAAATACAGTTTTTCTTGAAATATCCTGGATTTGTGTAAGGTACATTTTTATGTAATTTCTGTGATGGAAATTCTATATAATAAAAGGCTAGTATGCAAATCGACCGAACAGTGGAACGACCAGCCACTATGACACTCACTGACCACCAGGGGCAAAACACTCAATGCAGGAGCTGCCCTCTGGTGGTCAGTGCGCTCCCACAGGGGAGGAGTGTCTCTCAACCAGAAGCTGGGCTCATGGCTGGTGAGTGCAACAGTGGTGGCGGAGCCTCTCCCACCTTCGCGGCAGAGCTAAGGAGGAGGGCACGGGCTGGGCTGAGGGGACCCCCTCCCCCCCAATGCATGAATGTCGTGCACCGGGCTTCTGTTATTATATATAAAAAGAGGTAATTGAGAATCTTCTCTTTAAAAGGAAGCCGTGTTTTAAATTACAGGCAAACCTTAGCTGATTGGGCTCAGTGGGTAGAGTGTTGGCCTGCAGACTGAAAGGTCCTGGGTTTGATTTCGGTCATGGGCACGTGCCTGAGTTGTAGGCTTTATCCCCACGTGGGGGCGTGCAGGAGGCAGCCTCTCATCATGGATGTCTCTATCACTCCCTCTCTGAAATCAATAAAAAGTGTATAAAAATAAATAAATTACGGGCAGTGTATTTACCTGGGGAATGATTGTACTTGGAGGAAATTGAAAGTCACTCACTGTGGCTGCCATAGCGAGCACCAGGGGCAAAGTGGCTGCAGGTCTGAAACTTTGGGAAGATAATGTCCTTAATCCTAACCTCAAACCATTGTTGTACTCTGTGCTCTTTGTCGTTCAGGTTCAATAGGTATTACTGAGATGTGCAAAGTCACTAGCGTCATTGCTTCCTTCACCTTCTTTCTTTTGTGTGGAATTGGGGTGCATCATCATCATTACTATTATTTTTAATAGACAGGCTTTTCCAGAGATACGTGGTCCAAAGAGGCGGTGAAGCTGCCAGGACCAGCTTGTTGAAGTGAGTTCGGTTCCTGTAACTTAATTAATTGGATGTCGTCAGCGTTTTGAAGTCTTCCAGGAAGAATCTACATGGTTTAAAATAAAGATGTTCTTTAATTCAAGGGCTTATAGAGGGTCTGTGTTTGGAGACATTTCAGGCAGTTGTTGAACATCTTTCTATTTAAATAGCTCTAGTCAACTGGATAAGGAGATCAGAGTCTGAGCTGTAAGCCCATGAAATGTTTGTTTACAGGCAACCAAATATAGCTTGTATGTCCCTTTAGAGACACATCAAAAAATGCAGCCCAGTAAGAATCACTGCCTTGTTTTAGGGGTTTTGATGGTTGTGTCATATTAATTAATTGCCTGTTGAGCCAAGATTTTTGAAATAATGCCTTCATGTGCTTTGGATTCAGTAATTTAGATTATGGACTGTAAATCATTCGCTCTGCGTGGGCTGTTTAGCGTCCTCCCCACACACCCAGTGGGGTATATAGTCTTACCTATTGCAGAGATTTAGACCTTCCGAATGCTGAAGCTACAGAACAACAAAGCATTTTCCGTGTGGTCAGCATAGTTTTTAGAGAATATTTACGGGATAGTGTCATACTAAGTCTGATGGTAAATAAGGCAGCTCTGATCTGTTAGCTTTCATTCTCCACTGTTCACATTGGACTGTTACCCTTCTGGGAGCGGAGAGATTAATGCAGGCCTCTCTTCTCTGACATTCCCTTCTTTGTTTCCTTTTATTTGTTTACTTTCTTTGAATTAGACTGCCTCATCTACTTTTAGATTTTAAGTCCCCAGAGGCAGGGACTGTGTCCAGGTTGGTTTTATGGAGAACACTCAGCATATTGTGGGGGCTGTTATAAACATGCCATCTGTGCCAGTATACAATTCAGTTTCAGACCTTTCAGTACTTTTCTTTGTGTTTAGTTGGTTATAGAAATCTGAACTAGAATAGTCCATGAAGTACACATTTTTGTGGACTGACAGTGCTTCTATGGTCCTGGTTCTAATTCAGGGACAGTAACTTATAATCTATTTTTAATTACTACATCATGTATATATTTTAAAATTTAAATGCCCTAATTAGTTTTCTATTTTATTTTGAGTGTTAATCACATTAGAATAGCAAATCGCTTAGCTTACATAGACTGCTTTTGTCTGGGGGCATATTTTCTCCACTTTGATGATAATTATTACTTGATCTATGTTTAGGTGTAAGGTTAGTTGATTTAAAGTTCACTAGTACTTTATCTCAAAGAAGAAATTGGATCAACTATGTATTTCAATTTTATATTTTTAAAGTCACTAGAAATAAAACAGATGCACACATACACGCACAATATATGTATATACACACAGTGTGTTTACTATAACGAGTCCTTTTCCTGTATGGATTTATAACTAGTCTCATTATTTGATAGCCATCTTTTACAGTATTTGATTTCTACATATTTCTTTTAAGTATGTACCTGGCTGTGGAATTCTGGGTCATGGAGTATCCCTGTGTTCACATTTAGTGTTAACAGTCCGACTTTTCCTCTTCCACCAGCAGCATGTGAGAGTTCCAGTTGCTTCACATCTTTACCAACATTTGTACTTTCTTCTGTCTCTCTCTCTTTTTTTTTTAAACAAACATGTTTTAAAAATATACATACTTTAATGATTTTTTACAGAGAGGAAGGGAGAGGGATAGAGAGCCAGAAACACCAATGAGAGAGAAACATCGATCAGCTGCCTCCTGCACACTTCCTACTGGAGATGTGCCCGCATCCAAGGTACATGCCGCTGACCGGAATACAACCTGGGACCCTTGAGTCCACAGGCCGACGCTCTATCCACTGAGCCAAACCGGTCAGGGCTCTGTCTCTTTTAGTTTTTATTTAACTTATTGGGGTGACATTGGTTAATAGAATTCTATAATATATCATCTGTATATTGTATGGTGTTCACCACCCAAAGTCAAGTCTCCTTCATTCACCATTTATGCCCCCTTTACCCTCTTCTATCTACCCCCACCCCCTTCTTGCAATCACCAAACTGTAGTCTGTGCCTGTAAGTTTTTTCTTTTTCTTTCTTTTTTTTTTGCTTAAACTATTCACCTTTTTCACCCAGCTCCCCAGCCTCCCATCCTTTGACAGCTGTCAGTCTGTTTTCTGTATCTATGAGTTGGTTCTATTTTGTTTGTTTTTTAGATTCCACTTGTAAGTGAAATCATATGGTACTTGTCTTCCTCTGACGGGCTTATTTCACTTAGCATAATACGCTCCAGGTCCATCCATGCTGTCACAGATGATAAGATTTTCTTATTTTTTTATGGATGAGTAGTATTCCATTCTGTAAATGTACCAAGGCTTTTTTATCTGCTCATCTACTGATAGGCACTAGGGCTGCTTCCAAATCTTGGCTATTGTAAATAATGCTGCAATGAACATAGGGGCACATACATTTTTTTGAATTAATGTTTTGTGTTTCTTCGGATGTATTCCCAGAGGTGGAATTACTGGGTCATAAGGCAGTTTAATTTTTTGTGTGGGAACTCCGTACTGTTTTCCACAGCGGCTGTACCCTTTGCATTCCCACCAACAGTGCACAAGGTTCCCTTTCCTGCACACCCTGGCCAACACTTGTTTGATTTATTCATCACAGCCATTCTGACAGGTATGAGGTGGTATTGTGGTTTTAATTTGCATTTCTCTGACGATCAGTGACACCAAGCATCTTTTCATATGTCTATTGGCCATCTGTATGTTCTCTTTGGAGAAGTGTCTGTTCAGATCCTTTGCTCATTTTTTAATTGGATTAATTTTTTTTTTTTTTTAGTGTTGAGTTGTATAAGTTCTTTATAGATTTTGGATATTAACTCCTTATCAGATGTGTCATTGGCTGAATATGTTCTCCCATTTAGTGAGTTGTCTTTTCATTTTGTTGACGGTTTTCTTTGCCATGCAGAAATCTTCTGTCTTCTGCCTTCATAACATTTTGGTTTTGATTTGCATTTCCTTGATGGCTTATGAAGCTGAGCCACTTCCAGTATGTACTAGGTGAGGCAAAATTAGGTTTACAGTTGAGAGTATGCAAAAACAATTTATTCTTGCATTATTTTCAATGTTAACAATTGTAAGCCTACTTTGGCCAAACCCTGTCTGTGGATTGGACGCTTGGATAGGCACTTTTGTAAAGTGCCTATTCAAGTTTGCCTTTTAAAAATTGAATCTGTAGGAATTCTTTTTTTGTCAGATATATCCTACTTGGTGGCTTGCCTTTTCACACTTTAAATGTGTCTTTTAATGAACAGATGTTCTGCATCTTAATCAAGTCCAAATTTCCCAGTTTTCTCTCATGATTAGTGTCCGTTGTGTCCTCTTTACGAAATCTCTGCCTTCCCAAAAGTCATGAAGATATTTTATGTTTTCTTTTAAAAGCGTGATTTTTTTTTTTTTTACCTTTTACATTTAAACCTACAATCTAATTAGAATTGTTATTTGTTTGTTTTGTGTGATTTGCAGTAGGGAGGAAGGTCAAGGCTCACTTTTTCCCCCATAGGGCTACCCAGTCGCCCTAACACCATGCACTGAAAAAACGTTCCTTCTTCCTTCACTAGAATGTCATTGTCTTCACTTTTAATATTTTCAAAATATATTTTTATTGATTTGAGAGAGGAAGGGAATGGGAGAGATAGAAACATAAATGATGAGAGAGAATCATTGATCGGCTGCCTCCTGCACAGCCCACACTGGAAATCAAGCCCGCAACCGGGCATATGCTCTGACCAGGACTCGAACCGGTGACCCCTGGTTCCTGGGCCGACGCTCAACTGCTGAGCCACATTCGGCTGGGCTTCACTTTTAATTTTTGAATTCCACATTTGCCATTGTTTTCTTTCCATTCTCAGCACATGGATGAAATCAAGTTGAAATAAGTGCTTATTCCGCACTCAGATGTCAAACACTATCACTTGCTTCTACATCGAAAGTGCTATGTGTTCATTCAAAACAGTGATACTGTCCTAGGTTGGGTTTAAAGGTTATGTTGCCTACTTCTTTTTTCTGTGCAGTTTTCTGTAATGGAGCTTTGTAGAGCCCCAGAGGGCCCCGCTCACATTGAGGTTTGTTTGAATGGCACCCCTTGGAATTGGCACACACAGCCTGTGTGACAGAATGCAGCAGCCCTGAATGCTTTTTGTAATAATTGGCAAATACAAAAAATAAAGTTATTAACTTTTACTATGTTCTTGCAATCTACCTGTTAACAAATACCAGTTGTTTTTATTTAAGGGCGGTATTCTGTAGTGTGGGTAGAGTAGGAAATGAATTCCGAGGCATCCCGTATGGCTTTTCAGAATTGACCAGATCTGATAACTTTACTTTTTAATGTTTCATATTTGTGTGTATTTTTTATTTAGAAGGTAGTTTGTGTCAGTGAAGGTATTTATACCAGTTTTTTATTGTATCACATTCCTATCCTGGGGGAAGCTTTCTGCCCTGGATTCCCGAGAGTGTCTAAACTGTAATGAACACATTCAAATGATGACCCCCAGGGTTTATAGCTTCTCTTACATGTATTTTCTTGGAGATACAATTACTTTTAAGTTTCTAAGAATCCAAAGGGCCTCTTTCCTATACCTTTTAAATCACATCTTAGGAAGTTATGCCCCCCCCCAACTCCCCACAAATCAGCTCTCCGTGAATTTCATGCCCAGCTTAATCATCAACAAAATGTGCCTGAGCAGTGATTTGTGAGAATGTTTATTAGCATCATAATTGGATACAATTACATTAAACCTCTGCAGTATACGTGAGTGCAGAGTTGGGACGAGAGTATAAATCAGAATCCTGGTCCCTGGTAGGATCTGGAAGGGCTTCATTAGCTCCTGTATGGTTTGTGCAGTTGGTTAAACTGAGCATGGGACAACAGCAGCAACAAAACACCTCTGTGTCACAAACGGCAGCTCTGTCACCAAGGATTGCCAGTGGTTGGAAGATGGGGTCAGCTCAGCACAAACCCCTGACTCCTCTAAGAAAAGCAACCCAAAGCCGCGTCCTGAAAGCAGGTCACAGCATCCTAAGTAAACAATAAAGACGGACTATTTAGAGTTTTGAGGTCTTCTCAACGGGAAAAACCAAAACAAAAATTTCTAACAGAATCTCATACATTCTGTAAATTGAAAAGAGTTGTGGCAGTAGCATGTATTTTTATATCTAAGATTTTTAAAAATTATTTTGAGAGAGAGAGAAAGAGAGAGAAACATAGATGTGAGATGGAAACATTGACTTAACGAAAAGGTTCTCAAACATTTTGGTCTGTGACCCCCTTATATTAAAAGTATTGAGAGCCTCAAAGAGCTTTTGTTTGTATGAGTTATAGCATTAATTTTTGCCATTTAAACACTAAAAACAAATTTAAGTATGTTTAGAATTTAAAAATAATGATAAACCCATCACATATTAACGTTAATAACATTTTTATTAAAAATAACTATATTTGCCCTGACGGTTTGGCTCAGTGGGTAGAGCGTCAGCCTGCAGACTGAAGGGTCCCAGGTTCGATTCCGGTCAAGGTCATGTACCTTGGTTGCGGGCACATCCCCAGTGGGAGGTGTGTAGGAGGCCACTGATCGATGTTTCTAACTCTCTATCCCTCTCCCTTCCTCTCTATAAAATATCAATAAAATATATTAAAAAAAATAACTATATTTTCCAAAACAACCCAAAAGTGGAGTTGTATTGTTTTATACCTGTCCAGATCTCATTATCGTTAGGTTTATGGTGACCGTTGGATTCTCACATCTGCTTTTGCATTCAGTTTTACTCTATCATGTTATCGAACTGGAAAGTGCCACTGTATACTCATGAAATGTTGGGAATGAAAGAGGCAGATGACCTCTTAGTTTTATTATGAAATTAATTTTGATCTCACAGACCTCCAGAAAGTGTTTTAAAAAACCCAAGAGCGTTGGTTCTTTGGAAAATGCTGGGCACGTTTGTGAGGGGGAACCCAATTGAAGGTGTAATGTTGAGACAAGATGATGAAAAGACTTACGTTGGTTGAGTTTGGTCTTTAATGTGCAATGAGGAGGCACTGAAAGTTTCTAAGTAGAAGAATGAAATAGAGTTGTGCTTTTAAAAGATTATTTTGAAAGTAATGCATAGAGTAATGGGAAGCAGTTATAGTTGAAATATAACTAATTTACTGTGATAAGCAATGTAATGGATATTGAAGTGAAATATATTGTAGTACTCTTTATTTGACTATATAAGAGTCAAAACAGTGCTGCCCTCGCTGGGCAGTTCAGTTGGTTGGAGTGTTGTTCAGTACGCCAATTTGGGGGGTCGATCCCCAGTCAGGACATATACAAGAATCAACCAGTGAATGCATAAATAAGTGGAACAACAAATTGATGTTTCTCTTTCTCTCACTCTCCCTCTCCCCTTTCCTTAAAATCAATAAATAAAAAATTTTTTAAATCCTGAGATTTTGAGCCTGGTGACTGGGAGATTAATATTCCATTAATAAATACAGGGAAAGAAGCAAGTTGGGGAAAGAAAAGAATGAATTGTTTTAAACTATATATAAAGCTTTATATTATTTTTTATTTTGAAATAATTTTAGTTTTGCAAAAATAAGAAAAAATTTACATATATTCTTTACCTAATTTCCTTTGCTATTTGCATATGGGGTATATTCTGCAACTTATATAACCATAGTACAGTTATCAAAATGAGGAAAGTAACATTGAACAATGATATAAATTATAGACCTATTTCAGGTTTCGCTAGTTTTTTTTTTTTTACCCTATCCCTAATCCAGTTTGGAGTCACATGTTAGATTTACTTGTGTCTCTTTAGCACATGTATCCTGTAATCTGTAACAATTCCTTAGTCTTTCCTTGCCTTATAAAAAATTTTTAATGAAAGAGAAGATGCTTGTAGTATATGTGATAAAAAAGCAGTATCATTTCATCTCTTTTTAATTGTTAAACATTTATTGTAAAAAACTGAAACAATGTAGAAGACAAATAAAAAGTGACAACCCACTCCCAGAGATAACTGCTGTTAATAATTTGGTGTGTATTCTTTTATTTATTTCCTATGTATTTATAATATGTTTGTATATTATGGAATTTAATGGGCATACTTTACTGCAATTTGTATTTTTTAATAAAAGACTATATGATATTCACACAACATTCTTTAATATCAATGTATAGAGACCTTGCTCATTCTCTTCAATGACTACACAGTGTTTCCTACTATGGCTATCTCATGAAACTTTTCCTTATTTATGGACCTTTAGGTTACTCTCAGTTTTTCATAATTATACAAAACATCTCACTAAACATTCTTATGAATGTATCTTGGGCTATTTGGACAATTATTACTAAGAGCTGAAATTACCAGATCAGAGACATTCACAGTTATTACCATACTGCCCTCCAAAAGGTTTATCTCAACTTATACTCCTTCCAACAGTGCGTGGATTGCTTCTTTCCTAGCAGAGCTGCGGAGGAAAGTATTCCGGCAGGTTGGCAATGATTTGGCTGGGTAGTGGTCCCGTGGGTGTTTGCCTATTTATACATTGCTCTTCCCATTTTTCCCCTACAGAACACTTTTGCTTTTATAACAAACAGACTAATACAATACTTAATTAAAAATCAACCAGTTCAAAGAGTTTGTCTTTGAGACCTTTTACTTTCAGTCATTATGGGATAAAAGCATGTTCATAAAGGCCATGAGGCCTGAGAGGTTAGCGAGACAGTTATTGGAGGCTGTCAGTGGGGTGCATCCTGGATTTCAGGGTAGTGGTGGGATAGTAAGAAGTGTTCAAGAAGTGAGTGTCAGTGTCATGAACTGTTCTTCGGTAGGGGCTTCCATTAGCTGTGAGTTGTTTGGAGTTAATCGTTGGCTCTTATAAGGGTCCTATGGACTTGTTTTGTATAATTCAGTGTTATTTCTTACGGAGAGTGGAGAGAGGAGCAGAGGAAGGGACTACTAGCCTAACATTTCTTCCTGAAATAGCGTGAGAATCACTGAATTATTTTTGATACTCTGTCTGTGATGCTAGACTTGGATAAATAACAACACTGGTTCTGCCCAGCCGGTGTGGCTCAGTGGCTGAGCATTGACCTGTGAACCAGGAGATCACAGTTCGATTTCAAGGACCACTTATACTCATTAAATTCTCCCTTTTAATACATTTATTCCAGGTTTTCAGAATCTACCTTATCTGATTTATATTTTCTCAACCATAAAAATATTTTTATTGATTTCAGAGAGAGAGGGAGAGAGAAACATCAATGATGAGAGAGAATCTTTGATTGACTGCTTCCTGCACACCCTCTACTGGGGATCCAGCCAGCAACCTGGGCATGTGCCCTGACCAGGAATCAAACTGTGACCTCCTGGTTCATAGGTGGATGTTCAACCACTGAGCCATGCTGGCTGGGTGTGCTCCTTGATTTATTAAGTCGTATCTAAAAATACCCTGGCTGCTTAGCAGACTAAGGGCCAAAAAGGTGGGGTTTTGTTTGATTGGTTGTAGTTTTTGTTTGTTTTATATTTTTATCTTCCTAGCACATCTCAGAATTCTTTATTTTTCTTTTTTCAAATTCAAGATCTGTATTTTTAAGGGTAGGTATTATATATATGTGTGTGTGTGTGTATATATATATATACTGTGCCTTTTGATTATTATTATTTTGTCATTCAGTATGTACCTAAGCACTGTAGTTTTAGTTACATATTTCCAAACAGTATAACAGCATGTTTCCAGGCATGATTTGGCAAAGGGAAAGAATATTAGAAATTGAGACCCTCCTAAAAAGTCTAGAATGTGTAAGTTCCTCATCAAAACATTAGTACCATTATTAGTAATGGTCAGTGTGACTATTAAGAATGTTTGATGTACATCCATCAGCTGCCTCTTTCCTATAGGTGAGCTTAAGAGCCTGGCTCTTGCAGGAGTTCCACTGTTAGATTTTTCTCTCTGGTCCTTAGCTCTAACTTCTCTTTACAGAGGAGGTAGAATCAGGCCACAAAAATATAAGAACAAGATAACCTGTATTTTTCTGCAATATTTTAATAGGATTTCAAGAACTGTTTCACCTTTGAAATCTGAACATGATTCAACTAACATATGGTTTGGGTTTTATTTTTTGTTAGTAAACAAAATAAATTTGTATTTATGTATAATGTATGATTTATTCACATGCCATTTTATTTATATATATATATATATATATATATATATATATATATATATATATATATTTTTTTTTTAGTAGTTTTTAAACCACAATTAGAGACTGTATTTCTAATGAACTAGTTTTCTAGTTAAAAATAAGGGCAAAGAAATCTCATTTATCCATATATACGAATGTTTAAAAAACGCCACGTGATGGATATTTTCAGAAGCAATCTCCTGAGAGCCCGAATTAGAAAACTTAAATAAAGCACAGTCCTTCTAAAACGGGGCTGTGACTTGGGAACTGCTCCTCCCCCAGTCCTTTAAACTAGTTAAATAGTTCTAGTCTGCTTCAAGAGAATTGGATGGTTGTTACACTTTTACATTATTTTAACTTTTATTTGAATGCTTCCTGTGTGCCAGAGACTGCTATACACTTTACATGTGTCACTTTCACTTGTTGGTCATAGAAATGGCAGATGAATGCAGCAGTGCTCCTTACATGAAAGAAAACTGAGATTGGGGGGGGGGGGGGGGGGGGAATGTTTTGCCTAAGGTCATGCAGCAAGTGTGTGACTGCCCTGGACTTGAACTTCAGAGCCTTGCTTCTTAACCACTATTGTGAAATCAGAGACTGCAATCTTCCTCTTTATTGCTTAACTCTACCTGGGCTGAAGGAGCTGCTAACTCTGTTAGTTAATTCTTGCCGGGAAGAGAAGCACTGCACAGCTGTGGAAACCACAGCAAGGAAACCAAAAATGAAAGTACCCAAGCGGGCTGGAGGACTTGGACGAGGGAGACCTGCGTTTGCACTTGGCTCAGTTACTTAGCTCATATCACTTTCTCCGGGAAGCCTGTGCCTGCCGCGTTCTGCTCCTGTTGGTCTCTATCAGAATGCTGAATTCATTGCAGTAATCACTGTGTTGGAATGATTCTAAGGTGCACATCTTTTTTTATTTTAAGTAGAATCCGTATGCATCTTATCTTAAAATTAATTGGCAGCATTCCCCCTTAATTACTGGTACATAAAATAAGGATACGACTTACGGTGGCATGTTAGATTTGACCAAATGCAGTATTTGTTTTACATGTGTTCCTAAGAAAATGTTTACATCTTCCCCATGGTTTTAAATACCAGTATATGCAATGATTTTCCACTTTGTAGTGGAAAATATTCTTTTATGCTCCAGTCTCATAAAATTTCCCTTGCTATCTTCTGGGGTCACAGATTCTATGTCTGCTTTCCAAGTCAACTTGTCTTCCAGTGTTCCCTCATCTCAGAAAATGGCATCTACATCAGTACATTTGTGAACTAAAAAGCCAGAAGTTCGGCCTCCAGGGTTTGAATCCCAGTTCCACCCCATACAGACCAGTGTTGGGAACGCACGGTGAAGGGAGTCACCTGTGCTCCTCCTCTGTAATGTGGGAGTTCTCACACCTACCTCTGAGGATTGACTGTGAGGACAACAAAACATTGAGTGAATGCCAGCTGCCACTAACAGTCATCTGTATCTGTGACCCCTCTCCTTACTCTGCACATGTAATTCATCCATCATCACATCCTCTGGTAGGTAAACCCTGCAAAATATCTCAGATCCCTCCCCTTTCATCTTGCCGCCACTTCTCCAGTCCAAGCCCCTATTTTTCTTGCCTGTAGTAACTAGTCTTGTAGCTTCTACCCTTTCCCATCTCTAATCCATTCTGGTACTTTAAACCGCTGGAGCCATCTTTTAAATCAGATCACGCCACTGCTTCAAACCCTTCCCACCGCACTGGTATAAAACCCCACATCCGTAACGTGGGAATGCTGTTCTCCGTTTCATGCCTGGCCTCTGCCTGCTTCCAGCCTCGTTCTATGCCACTCCGCCTCACAGTGTTGCTCACTTCTCCCCAAACTCCCACGCACTTAGACTTCAGCTTAGGCCCCTCTTCCTCAGAGACATTCCCTGATCTTCCAAACTAAATTAGGTTCTTCAGTCCTAATGTACAATTTCTTAAAAAAATTATTTTATTTCAGAGAGGAAGGGAGAGGTAGAGAGAGGTGAGAATCATTGATTGGCTGGGAATCAAGCTCACAACCCGGGCAGGTGCCCTGACCGGGAATCAAACCGTGACCTCCTGGTCCATAGGTTGAGGCTCAACCACTGAGCCGCGCCGGCTGGGCATAACGCATGGTTCTTCATAGTGAATGTATACTTTGTGTACTTGGAGGTGATCAGTTCCTCCCCAACTGAAGGTGAGGGAATGAGGTGATTTCTCCAAGGTCATAGAGCTAGTTGTGGTAAAACTGGAATGCCAATCCAGGACTGGCTAACATAAAGCTGTGCCATCTCCTTGGCCCTTCCTTTGCTTCCTTGATGGCAGAAAAGAGAATATGAATCAGTGTGCGAAGCTTCAAAATATGGCCGTCTTTTCATTTAATTTCTGGGGTTGTTCCTTTAATAGCCATCTCTGTGTGAGCCTTCATTCTTTCAAATTAGATTACAAATCTGTTGAAGTAAGACTTATTTCATATAGATTTTATACCTCGTACTTATATAAATTACCTTGCCTATAGTAGAGACTCATTAAAGAAAAACTATTTTAATCCATTTAATCTTTTCAAGGTTTGGAGCTGTCTCATGAAAGGATTACTACCTTATTCCTTACTCTTCTTCCCATGACAGTACATTTTGTTGTCTTTTTTATGCCAGTGCAATATTTTGTTTATTCTAATAACTAATATTTGAGAACATTTACCAGGTACAGTATTAATGGAACTTAGTCAGAGAAAAGTTCAACTTATATTTTCAACGTATTTCAAAAAATTATAAAAAATTGTGTTAATCTTCACACTTTTATGTAAAGTTCTTAGGCTGCAAGATAGAACATTTGGGTTACTTCACTAGTAGGAATCTCTCTTAATGCTGGGATGGCCTCTTTAGGTATTTCTTCTGCTCTTGATAGTTACCTGTGATTGTTTGAATGGGGTCGTGGCCAGGTACTCATCATATTTACTCCAAATAAGAGTACATAACTGATTGCTACAGTAATAAGGAGGTAGATGGGCAGTGCAACTGCCCAATACTTTTAATGCCAATAGGTTCAGCCTAAGGAATTCGGCCAAGATTCAGGGGGAAAAGCCCATACGAGATACATGAAGCCACATTCGGAGCTGAAGAACAGAACAAAGCCATAAGTTGATCTTTCTGGCAGTGGAGACGGTGGGTTTCCCACCATTTCTCTGTGACTTTGGATAATCAGTGGGGAGACCCCTGCACGGGCACTGACCCCCAGCCTGGGAGCCCAAGGGCAAGAGAGGAAACACCGCGCAGGAGGCTCTGTGGCCGCGGCTCCCCGACCTCCCATTCCCCACCCCGGTTTAGGCCACATTTTGTTTTCATGTTTTGAATTGAAGGAGGTGCCTAAACTGGTTGTAAAGTGAAATTGATAATTTGTGTCTTCATGGATGATTATGCTGTTTCACTGGAAAGAAGAATTAACCTTAAGGATTTTGTCTCACTTCAGGAATTAAGTGATCTACAGCGTGACCCACCTGCTCACTGCTCCGCGGGACCTGTGGGAGACGACTGTAAGCTTTGCTTTATTGCTAGCATTTTGCTACAGTTAATGATAGAGGTTCTGACATTGGTTAATGACTCCAAAACCCCTTTATTTGTTTCAGTGTTCCACTGGCAAGCAACTATTATGGGACCTGTAAGTATGATTCCTATATATGAAATGAATCCCCTCCGCCGTACTTAATTTCCGATGTTTCACCTTTGGTCAGATGTTTGTGGCTCAGGTTGAATTTCCTTGTATCTGAATCACCTAGGAAGCAAAATGTGATTACAGGGTTTATGGTAATTGTCTACAGCACTAATGACCGATACTTCTAGGGTCATTGTGATGTGTTTTCCTTTGCCAAAGTCTTTTTTTTTTTTTTTTTTATCACACAAAAAACAATTGTTCGGAACTAAGCATAATTATTCTCACATCAACAGTTTTAGTAGGTCAGAAATAAGTGTAAGTAACCCAATGATGAATTCCTACAAGTAACAAATACCAGTTTGCACTAAGTTTTATCACTTCCTATTTGTGAGAGAGAACTGATAAAATATTGCAGTGGGTTTATCTTTGCCGCCTCATAAGTTAGCTGCTTTTAGTTTTCTTGGATTATCCTGAAGTCAAAATTACCTGCTATTTTATGAGTGGCTTCTCTCAACCCCTACTGCCTTTGTTAAGATTGTTTATTTCTACACCCAAGAGGCAGTTATGACTAGAAAGAGGCTTTCCTTTCTATGAGCAAAAACCCGATTGCATAACAGTGGGCACTGGTAGCTCAAAGATGCTTTCTGGGAAACACAGTAACATGCTTCCATGAACATCTTTCTCTCTTCTCTTCCCCCCAAAAAGCTTTGTCTTGTCTTTAACTTAACAAAACAATTACTGATTTTTCAGGGAAGGAGTACTGGGCAAGTATCTCAGTTACTAAATCGTTAGGTTAGCTTCTTAAAGGGTAAAACGCAACGTATTTATTTAAACAATGTTTAAGAATCTGGTTATTTGTTTGTTTTTCATTGCTTACTAAGAACCTTCAAAGTACTATCTTTGAAAGACCTATTCTTACCACTTGAATTATAGCCCTTCAAAAATATTTCTTTGGTGAATTACATGTAGCAAATGGTTATAATTATGTTACTCATAGTCCCTTTATTTTAGTAATGTAAACATGTTATTCTGTCGTATTATTTGAAAATCTAAGCAGACCATGACTGTCAATTGTAATGTACTTATGTTTTCTACATTCCTTATTATTTTTTTATGAACTGGAATTAAGCAATACATGTAGTAAGAATAATTATACAGTGCAGTGCTCTAATATGTATGCAGAAACTTAAAGGAAGAAGTAATGATAGGTTTGCTATTATAACCAAAATGTTAGTATAACATGACAAACTTAATTAAATATAAGGGAATTAAAATTTTAGCTATTGTTTGCTACCTTTTAAAAAAAAGTATCTTTTTTCCCCTCGCTTGTAGCATATTTTCTAATTGCCATAAAGATTCCTAACCAAATGTAGATTCTTCTTGTTGATGCCTAATTTGATAATTCCATGAATATTGAATGTATTAGTTTTGTTTGGAGCCTTTACAAATTATTGTTGAGTGAAGATTTGCGCTCTAACTTGTGTAATGCTGTCCCTTAGCTTGTCCTTTTCATAACTTGCTCTCTTCAGTTCATCTCCATTCTGTTTTTTCTTTTAATATGTTTGTTGATTTCAGAGAGGAAGGGAGAGGAGAGAGAGATAGAAACATCGGTGATGAGAGAGAATCATTGATTGGCTGCTTCCTGCATGCCCCACACTGGAGGTTGAGCCCTCAACCCCAGGCATGTGCCCTGACCGAGAATAGAACCATGACCTCCTGGTTCATAGGTTGATACAACTACTGAGCCACACTGGCTGGGCTCATCTCCATTCTTGCCCCTTAGAATACTATTAGGACTTAAGTTTCATAAATTAGAAGGTAAATACTAGCCCCGGCCCTTTTTTTCATACTGATTACTGCCATAGAACATTATTCTTCTCTTCCAGCAGTCTTGTGTCTGTGTTGATATTTAAAAATCTATACTTGTAAACAGATTTGATAAGTCACACAACTGTGTGTATGTCCTATTTTTTTATTTGTTTTAAACTCTGTGATGTTGACATGATAATTGGAGAATCCTCCTTCATACATGCAAAAAAAGTCTGTTTTCAAGGTAAATGATTTGAATTTTTGACAAAATGATGGCATGTTTTTCAAACTGACATATTTTGGTGGGGAGGGGGGGTCATTCGACGTTCTCAAATAAATGCAGTAATCAAACACTGACGCAAATGTTTTGTGATTTCAGCCTGATAGCGCATATCAAGGCGGAGTCTTCTTTCTCACTGTACATTTTCCGACAGACTATCCTTTTAAACCACCAAAGGTATTTTTATTTTTGTGATTAATGACTCCTATGTCAGGGGTATATACAGAGATATTTTTATTATGTCCAAGACAGGTTAGCGTGTTCAACTGTAAGAACTACTGAGTCTAAAGTATGCTTTCTTATTCAAACAATTGTATTATGTTTGTAAAACAAAAGGCAGTGTCTGTTATGCTGTAAATTAGGTCCCTTTCTTTTCCTCTTCAGCAGATCTCTGTAGTTTGGGTTTTATGGCCAGGAATCAGATTTTTCCATTTAGGGGATTATCTTTCCAAAGTTGACTCTTTTTTCTCAGTTTTAAGTATTCAACAAGCATTTATTGAACACCTACCATATTCTGTGACATTGGAGAATACAAAAATAAATAAGACACAGTCCTTTTATTTAGTGTGGTAGGAGGGATAAAAACATGTTCTTATTCAATTTAATTTAAATTAGATCTAAAGAGGGAACAAATGACGGGGATAGCAGGAGGGAGAAAATCATTAACAACTTCTGTCATTCAGGAAGAAATAATTTTATTTTTTCTTTTTATTTAGAAAGTTACAGAGGTAGTAGAAGTGAGGTAGCCGGGCTGTGTAGGTTTGGGAAACAAGTTACAGAAGCAAAACACGGGCCCTTGGAGCTTAGGAGAGAGAAAGGCAGATGGGAAAGGAAGAGGGGCCAGAGAAAGGTGCAGGTGTGCTCTGGAGAGGAAGAGCAAATAATTATTTTAGATTTTTAAAAATACCTGAATAACGCTACGTATGCATGAAATGGTATAACAACAAGTCTTGTGGGAGATTAGGATTCCTGGTGGATTTCTTAGGACAGGTTTCAAACTCAGGCCCCTCCACTTTCCCCCAGGACAGGGTCAGCACCCTATTTTTAGATGCTAGTGTCACTTCCAGGTATCCCTGATAAGCAAATTAAGAAAAGGATTACTTTGGGGGATCATCAAAGCCATGGTTAATTATTCAGCTGCTACTCAGCAGTCATATCAGCTCTCATACTTACTTCACTCTCCAACATAATTCTCAATTTCTAGCTGGAGGTGGTGGTGGAGAGGGGTGGGGAAGTGGGGGAGTGAGAAAACTTTATCAGTTTTCACATCCCTAGTAGCTAAAACGTTGTGCACACAAAGTGGATGTTCTTTTATTTTGTGTTGAATACATTTCTCTACTAGGGTGCTTAACTTTAAACACATTTTAAAATTTAAATTTAGGGTAAGTTGGTTCTGTTTTGTTCATTGTTCATGGATTGTCACGTTTTATTCTGTGTTATGTTTAGATTGCTTTCACAACAAAAATTTATCATCCAAACATAAACAGTAATGGAAGTATTTGTCTTGATATCCTGAGGTCACAGTGGTCACCAGCTCTGACTGTATCAAAAGGTAATTTCATTTATCAGATATATGATAGTTGATAATAGTGAAACAGGAAAAATACAGAAGTATCTAAGGCCCAAAGTTTTAAAAAACACACAATCTACAATGTTTTATCCTGCTTTGATTTTGCTTTGCTATCATAGCTCTTATATGTATTGTTTTTAGCTTTTTTATATGTTTTTATTTATTTCAGAGAGGAAAGGAGAGGGAGAAAGAGATGAAAAATTAGTGATGAGAGAGAATCATTGATTGGCTGCCTCCTGCATGCTCCCTACTGGGAGCAACCCAGGCACGCGCCTTGACTGGGAATCAGACCATGACTTCCTGGTTCATAGGTTGATGCTCAACCACTGAGCCACACCAGCCAGGGCTCTTTAGCCTTTAACAGTTAATTTGGTGGGGATGGTGTTGGTAAGCAAATCTAAATGATGAAGTAAGAGAAATTTAAAATGTTATAAGCTAGAAATTTGGGGATAAGCCTCTCGACATTTTACCCTTTAGTTTTAGCTTATCTTTAAAAAGAGAGAAGTAAATATATGATTTTAGGGCCCATTGTCCCATTTATTAAATGGAATTATTGACATAATGATTAAAAAAGTTTACTTTTGTTTTATTTCATCTAAGAAGAAATATCAGATTAGGTTGATAAAATAAGTGATTTAAGACATTTCACATTTTAGAATGATGTAGTACATATAACATTATTCTAAACTAGTGATTTTCAACATTTTTCATCTCATGACACACATAAACTAATTATTAAAATCCTGTGGGACACCAAAAAATATATTTTTCCTGATCTTAGAAAAAATACATATTATTTTGTTCATTCACACCAGACAGCTATTGTGTTGGCTGTTGTCATTTTTTATTTGATAATCTAAGGAAAAAGATTTCAGTGCCCCTGACTAAATGCTCCAGTATTGTGTGTTTTAAAAATTCTTCAGCATACCAGTTGAAAATCACTGCTCTAAACTTTGAGTAATCAATAGCATTATCATAATGACTAATACATACACCATGTGGATGCTGAACTTTCAGTAATCTGCAACATTGTTCTTTGCTAAATTATCAGATGTGTACATCTGAAGCCCTTTTTCTCTTTTTAGCAAATACTATTTGCTCTGTGAACCCTCTTAATTCAAGTCTTGTTTCTCTAAACAGAAGAGCACCTGACAGATGGAAAATATTATTTTGAGTTAGAAGCATCTGCCCCTGAAGTAACTTGGTAGATTTTCCTTTTATAAAATTTAAGAAAATTGTTTCCCTTGAAGGATTCATAGAGAGATCCATGGTCTTTTAAAAATTTTTAAAAAATAAAAAATAAATGCTACCTGAATATATGACTTGTTTTTAAAAGTGATGAGGTTTATAGGAAACAGAGTCTACAGCCATAATTTTTTCAAGTATCTAATCTAATAAAAGAATAATATGCAAATTAACCATCACTCTGAGGCACCTAAGCCATGCCCACCAGCCAATCAGAGCAGCTGTACATAAATTAACCCAGCCAAGATGGTGGCCAGCAGCCACGGAGCTAGAGCAAACAGGAGGCTTCCATTGCACCAGCGATGGAGTTGAAATTGTCTGCCTTGGCCGGCCAGGCCTCCACTCAAGGCAACAAAGTTTCAATTATAGAAAATAAACCCCAGAAACCTGATTCCAGCCAGCCTCGCTGGGATGTTGGGTCAATGGAAGCTGTGGGCAGCCTGAAAACAGCCATCAGCCCCTCACCCAGGCTTGCCAGGCAAGCCAGCAGGTGGACATTCCCCAAGGAGTCCCAGACTTTGAGAGGGCAACTTCGAGAGGGCACAGGCTGGGTTGGAATTATTTACCTAACCGGGCCCCTAGTTAGGTAAATAATAGCTCTTTATGTCAGTTAATTTGAATGGCAGTTTTTCTGACCTAAAATGTTTGTATAAAATGTTCATGTAGATTCCATTGTCCTTTAAAAAATCTTACACATGTTACTGTAACTGTTATGTACTAGATGTAGGAAAGATTCTGTGTCAAAGGGTTATTCAAATTCACATGTTCTTTCCTGGAATAGTATCAGCAAATATAATTCATTTGGCATAAGCAACTATATACTTACACATATACTGGTAAAAGAAATGTCAGACTGCCAGATGTTGAACATTTATCTTCTGACATTGGTAGCTTTTTATAAAGAATAATTAGTATTGATGCCTTCTGATAACTGTCTTCAGTAACAGTTTCAAATGGCCTCAGTTTCCTCATATGTAAAGTGGAGATTACAATAACATAGGGTCACTATGCACCTGACACACAGCACACAAATGAGTGTCAACATTCCGTTTCACTTATCTTAAAACATTTGATTTTGCCCTGGCCGGTTTGACTCAGGGGATAGAGCGTCGGCCTTCGGACTCAAGGGTCCCAGGTTCGATTCCTGTCAAGGGCATGTACCTTGGTTGCAGGCACATCCCAAGTGGGGGGTGTGCAGGAGGCCGCTGATTGGTGTTTCTCTCTCATTGATGTTTCTATCTCTCTATCCTTTACCCTTCCTCTCTGTAAAAAAATATATATTAAAAAACATTTGATTTTGTGCATAATAGTGAAATCAGGGCTCGTGGCTGGGCAGCAGGACTGGGGAGATGAGGAACTTGCCTCTTGCTTATTTCTTTTGTAAGGAAGCTTATACCTGCTACCTAAAATACAGCTATTTTAATGTCTTATTTTAAATGTCTTATTTTGATTTTTATCTGGAGACATTAGCCTAGGTAACCGTGGTTTAATATATAATGGAAGATAAGGAAAATAAATATTAGTTTTAATATTAGTGCTCTTAGCACCCACTTTTTGTGTCATGTAAGAATCAACTTTGCTTTATACATTCACCTATGGAATTTGAAGAATAGGAAAAGGTAAGGGAACTAGTAGAGGAGGCTGAAGATGCAAGGTTGTTCCAAAGATCCCACGGACCCCTCAGAAGTGGTGGCATGCGGTTGAAGCAAAAGAGGAACCGGTCTTGTTTCCTCTTTTTCAGATACTTAGATTTGTGTGTGTGGGTATTTGTGTTAGTATTTGATGTAATGTGGCAAGAAACAACTACTTTTTAAATTTTCATTTATATTTAAAAATATACAAGTTACAGAGTAACTATTCACATTGTTTTTACATGCATGTGATACAAATAATATACACGGAATAAAAGAGTCAACGAGAAAAATCTTACAAATCTTCCTTCTTTGCAGACACTGTGTAGCACTAAGCCAAAGAACAAAAGTACATGAGCACAGTGTCCAAATGGTTTGGACTATTAGCTATAATTTGATTGATTTACCTTGAATTGATTAGAACACAGATTTTCTGCTTGAAAATAGAATAAAATGGACGGTTTTCTCTACTGAAGTATCTCTAAGAGACATCTAAAGTTAGGATGCTATTCTAAAAAGTTTTTTATTATGTATCATTTGGGGTATGTCTGTGTTAGCAAAATATTTTTGTAGAAAACACTTGAGTTTAAAGATTATAATAGCTACTTTAGAGGTCCACATTTTTTAAATAAATAGAAATTCAGATAGAATTTAAACCTTTAAAAATCATAATTTTGCGTATTATATTATGTATATAATACTAGGGGCCCGGTGCACAAAAATCTGTGCACTTGGTGGGGGTGGTTCCCTCAGCCCGGCCTATGCCCTCTCGCAGTTTGGGACCCCTCTGGGGACGTCCACCTGCTGATGTGCCTGCCCAGCCTGGGTGAGGGGCCAATGTCTATTTGCAGGCTGGCCAAGCTCCCCAGTGGAGACCCTCACCCCAGGGGGTGTGGCCAGCCTGGGTGAGGGTCTGAGGGCAGTTTTCAGGCTGGCCACAGCTCCCACTGACCCTCCGGGCCATCAGCCTGGGAAGCGATAGGGTGGCACTGGCCACCCCATGGCCTCCCAGGAGGGGGCCTCGGGCCGGCCCCCCCCCCCCCCGAGGCCCTCGCCTGGGAAGCTGATGGGGTGGCACTGGCCACCCCACACCCCACGACCTCCCAGGAGGGGGCCTCAGTGTCCAGCTGGCTAGTCCCGCCGCCTGAGGCACCGCCTGGGAAGCGGATGGGGTGGTGCTGGCCACCCCACACCCCACGGCCAGATGCCTTCCCAGGACGGAGGCTTCCAAGATGGCGGAGTCCGCAGCCCAGGAGAAGCCACACACCGGGGCTGCGGCCTCCGCCATCTTGGCTAGGTTAATTTGCATACAGCCACCCTGATTGGCTGGTGGACGTGCCTTAAGCGTCCCGAAGAAATGGTTAATTTTAATATTTCGCTTTTATTAGTTGGGATGGTAATTTTGTAATTTTAAAAATTAAAAATACTTGCTACCAACTATAGTCTAAAATGTAATTTGATATGTTTTGTTTTCTTTGTAAGTTCATTGTATTCAATGAAATTATTTTCACATATGTAATTGTATAAAGGAGAAAAATCATTATCTAATATGGTATTCTCTTTTCAATATAGTTTTATTGTCCATATGCTCTCTACTTTGTGATCCTAATCCAGATGACCCCTTAGTACCAGATATTGCACAAATCTATAAATCAGACAAAGAAAAGTAAGTGTTTACTATATTTATTTTTGTTTGTGTATATTTCTTTGTGGTCTACCAAAATATAAGTATTACCAATATATTTAATAAGTACATTTAGTTATGCTTATTATCTTAACATTGATTTTGTTTTTCTTTCCAGTGTAGCAAACCTTTCTTTTTAAACTCTATTAGTCTTTTTACAAAAAAAAAATCTTGTTCTTTCTCACATATTGTTCAATCCTTTACTTTTTAATAGTACACATTCTGTATTTACACAGTATGTTATGTTTTTGGTAGGGAAGAATTATATATAATTCTAGGGAGTAAATTTAAAAATGAAAGAAGTTGGTAAATTGGAAACTGTTGGATATTATATTCCTAATTTCCCAGGAAAAAAAAGTTATCCCTAACCCACCTAAACTGACCTAGTTTTCAAGCTGCTTCATCTTACTGGTACCATTGATTCATTTGCAATTTACAAATAATGCTCATTGCCTTTTATAGATTATTACCATAAATTGTTTTCTTTTTCATTTTTTTATTTATAATTTAGGTATGTTTTCATATAGGTTGTAGACAAATCCATCAGGTAAAAATTTGACTTAAGTTTTCTGTTTTATTTATGCATAAGGCAAAGTCACATTGAACCAATAATTGGTATATGTATGATTACTGCAAATAAGCATCGGAGGGTAGAGTATACTGTTTTATGTAGATAGTTCTACAAGAGTCAATTTGTATGTTTTTACTATATCCCTTTTGTATGCCTACAGATACAACAGACACGCAAGAGAATGGACTCAGAAATATGCAATGTAAAATAAAAAAAAATTTTCATATATACCAGAGTACTGTAAAATCTAGGTTTTTTTCAATATTAGCAGTAAATTGAGCACTGTTTACTGTTTCATTGTATCATGAAATCTTTTGATTTTTATCCATTTTAAATGTATTTCTGAAGCAAGACTAAACAAACTTCCAAAAATACCCTTAAGACTGTGATGAGAGTCTTTTTGTATGCATTGAGAAAGACATTTATTATGGATTTTAAGATACTTGGACATCTGCATCTTCAGCTTACAAGATCTACAAAGCATCTGAAAAGTAACCAAATTATTTTTTGCTGAAATTAGATGTTTTTACATGAGAAATACTGTATGTGTTGTCTGTGTTGTCAGTTTTATAAATTTATTCAGATTTCATTCTTTGTTAGCTTACTTTATAATTTGTATTTTTTTACTGTATAGACTAAATATATTCTATTTACATGTATGTCAACTCATTACTTTTTTCCTGTGAACAGTATTGAAAAAAACTGAACAGCTGATAATTAAATGAATTAACTGTCTGTCTCCCTTGTCTTAGGGTTTTCTGTGTAGATCAATTGCAGATTTCTTAAACCTGAATGATCTTTACACTGTAATTCTCAGTATACTGATTATGGAGAAACACTTGTTTTGATTTTGTTATACTTGACTTAACTTTATTGCAATGTGAATTAATTGCACTGCTAAGTAGGAAGATGTGTAACTATTATTTGTTGTTATTCACATTTGAATTTTTTCTGTATAGGCAATATTATAATGACACCTTTTACAGATCTTAATGTAGCTTTTCCATATAAATAAAATGCTTTTTCTACTACTTGTCTTGATTACTTAAAAAGATAAAATAATACTTTATAAATAAAGGATCAAAACTCTGTTAAATTTTGAATGAAAATTAATTCCAAATTGTGAGACTAAGGTCTGTTGATTTGGTTAATTAATCACCATTAATTATATAAATTTTATTGCTTTAGCTTTTTATGTTCACTAAATTGTCAGTCTAAAGGTGATATAGATTGGTCCCTTGTTATAGAAGAGAATTTACAATAAGTTAGGGTTTGTCTTGGATCACAACTAAAATAGATCATTTACTTAAGTACTAAGATGTGTGTGTGTAAAGATAGTGTCACCCACACTGAAGAAAAATCTTTATAGACTTGAATAATTAGGTTAATTCCTTAAAATACCACTTTAGATGTAACTGACATTGCATTTCTTCACATTTCAAAATTTAGAATTTCCAAAATAGAATTTTAGTGCCACCGAGTTTGAAAAAGAACATCCTTTTTTGTTTTTTGGGTTTTTTTTGGTTTGGTTTTGTTTGCTATAGAAGTTAGGGAGAAAATTCTAAAATGATGCTTCTCCTAGCTTATAAATTGCCAGTAAAAAATAGTTAAATAAGCAGGTTAACTTTGCAAATTTTAAAGAAAGCTTGAAAGTATTTTGACTTGGGAAAAGTACATCTCTAATTATTAGCATGTTTACTAAACTTGGGTGAGTGTCATTTTTAAGAAGAGTCGTAGCTCTTCTGATTATGCAGTAGCTATATAAGTGTGCAAGAATTTGCAATGGGTGTAGTCATTAGCAAGACTTTTAAATCACTGAAGTATTTTACCATGGTTCATTATTATTAAAACACAGAATAACCTGTTGTTAGAAAGTGTGTTTTTCTAAATGAATGTAAAATATTTAAATGAATTGTGAAATGGACGTTTAAGAAAATATAGGTTTAAAAGTAATTATATTAAGTGATGTCTTGAGACAGGCATATTATGAAGAACACTCGCAGCTATATTATTATAAGCTACATTCTCCCAGAATTTGAACACTCAGCATCATTAGATTTTAGTATTTAGGATATTTTGATAGGGATATTATTTCATAAATATCTTTCACTTTTTTATAAACTTTCATTTGTGTGGCATTTATTTTTGGAAGTGTCTTTTTTTTTTTTCTTTATTAAAGTTTTTGAAACTTGCCTAACTCTTGTTTGCCTTTGCTTACATCTGAATGGTACGGCCAGACTCCTGAAGAGCGAGCACTAATTCTTAAATAAAATTTTCAGAGTTCATCGGTGGCATAACGATCAGTCAGATCACCATTTGGTACGTTGTTTTTGCTTAATTCTAACAAAGAGTACACTAATTAATGTTTATAACTGTAAATCCCAAGCAAGGGGCCTTCCTCCACAGAATAACCATTAACTTAAGGACCTCCTTGGAGTGAAGGGAATGAGTAGTCTTTTGGAGATTTAGGATCCTACTCAAAGTCTTGGATGCTTCGAGATCTAGTTGAAAGCTATAGTTAAGCCCTAGCTGGTTTGGCTCAGTGGATAGAACATTGGCCTGCATACTAAAGGGTCCCAGGTTCGATTATGGTCAAGGGCACATGCCTGGGTTGCAGGCACAATCCCCAGTAGGGGATGTGCAGAAGGCAGCTGATCAATGATTCTCTCTCATCATTGATGCTTCTATCTCTCCCTCTCCCTTCCTCTCTGAAATCAGTAAAAATATATTGAAAAGAAAAAAAAAAAAGAAAACTATAGTTAAATTATAATTGACCCATATACCCAATCAGCAATACAGGTTGTAAGGGCAACCTCACCCTTGTCCCCCAACTATCTTCAAAGCATGTGATTTCTGACATATAGGTTTTACACATGCCTAAGTAAACCATATATTACTAATTTTTGCTTTAAGTTACCCACCAATCCCCACCCCAACTGCCCATCCTACTATAAGTTTTGTTAGGGAAAATTAAAATTTTTCTTTTTAAATCAACTACTGATCAATTTCAAAGGTTCAACAGGTATTAAGTGAGAAACACAAACAGTACACAAGGCAACCCTAAGACTATAAGTGACTTTTTAAAAAGTTAGTGATAGAAACAGTACCACATACCGTTTTCATTGCTCTTGTTATTATAATGATCTATTTATTGTACATGACTCGGGCATTGATGCTTCACAGGGTCCTGCCCTCTCACAGTTCTGTATTACTTTTTTATTTTTTTAAAATATATTTTACTGATTTTTTACAGAGAGGAAGGGTCAGGGACAGAGAGTCAGAAACATCGATGAGAGAGAAACATCGATCAGCTGCCTCCTGCACACCCCCTATTGGGGATGTGCCCACAACCAAGGCACATGCTCCGGACCAGAATCGAACCTGGGACCCTTCAGTCCACAGGCCGATGCTCCGTCCACTGAGCCAAACCAGTTTGGGCTGTGTTACTTTTTTAAATAATGTTTCCATTTTTCAATTACAGTTGACATACACTCGTATATTATCTGCAGGTGGGTAATGCAGTTATTAGACAGTCATATAATTTATGAAGCGATCACTCCAGTAAATCCAGTACCTGTCTGACACCATTTTAAAATGGAAACATTAGGGCACAGACCTCGCTCCTAGGCTCCATCCCCGGTTGGGGTGCGTGCAGGAGGCAGCCAATCAATGCATCTCTCACATCGATGTTTCTCTCTGTCTCCCCCGTCCCTTCCACGCTCTCTAAAAATCAATGGAAAAACATCCTCGGGTGAGGATTAAAAAAGAAAAAGGAATTGGGCAAATTCTTTTCCCTAAGATTAAAAGAAATTCCTGGTCTTCAAGCTATTTATATCTTGTTTATTTATTAGTAGTCAACTTGAAATAGACTCAAAATCCAGTCCAGTGAATGATTTAAAATTTGAGTTCTGCAGTAGAATCATCAGTCCTGTTACTTTTCTTATTGGGACCAACCACGGAAAATGTGGTTAATGCTTTAGCCATGGCCATGTAAACAGGGCTTCCGTGTACTCAAACTGTTGACCTTGGTCTGCTAAGATATAACAGAGAATTGCTTTTCTAAGAAAGTTTATTTACAACTTTTAAGTGATTCTTAAAACGATAACATCTGGATTTTCAGAGTTCCGTTCTGTAACTATTAACTGTAAACTAAAACTTTCAAAAATATTTTCTTTAAAGCAGAAGTTTAATTGCAATTGAAAAGCCCTAAAATGTAATGCAGGTCATTTGTAAAAGCTCTCATTTTTTCATAGTGCTTCCCTTTTGCTTTTATGACAGTTGTATGGTACGCATGTAAGGCAGCAGGTAGAGATGCATCTCGTTTCAGTTGTGAAAAATCCTAGGCATCGTCATTTCTACTCTTTTTGACATGGAGTGATAGCTGTAAACTTCCCTTAAGCTGTAATTGATGCACTTTCACCAGGAGGTTTTTTGGGAGTGGTGGTAAAGGGACATGAGTGGGCAGCTGATATTTCTGGTTGTAGAAATAAATTGTAATGTATTAGTTGTGGTGGTTTTAGGTCACACGGAAATTTCTGCTCCCATTGTCCTGTTGTATTAGGAATGTGGTTTTAAGTTATAAATGAACTAAACTAATAAGAAAAGGGAATATTCACCCCACATTACTAGTATTTGGGGGGTATTTTTGTATAAGATACATTTCTTTAAAAATTTTTAGCACTCTCTTAGGTTCTACTGTTCCAGAGGGAAGGCCGTGCCTTTCTTCCCTCGGGAGGAAGTTGTTTTTATTGTGCTGGCACAAGGTCCGAGCTATGCTTTCCCCATGTCATGTACGTGATTGTGTTAAGCCCTCCAGTGCAACAGATCACTTTGAGTTCGAGTATGAAATATTTTATATGTAAAGTGAGGAACAGATAACCCCCCTTGTGTTATCACTTTGGATACACTTGGTTTTGGCCATCCCACTGACCACCCGTGCATTCAGTATGTCCATGGAAGAATTTGCAAGACTAAGCATATGATCGCACTCACAGTTTTATTTATTATAGTGACAAGGCAAAACACGCGGCTGGGTGGATCCGTAACGCGAACGGAGATAAGGCAGAGTCTGGAGGAATCCACCTGCAGGCTTCCTATGTTCTCCCTGAAGAGGCACAGAAGTGACTCTGAAATGCAATAACGCAGCACCGTGCTTAACTGTTTAAGTCCAGGTTTGTTTGTTTTTTGCGGGGAGGGGGAGGAGGCAAGGAGGGACTAATCATGTAGATACTCTGCCCTTCAAAATTCTAATCTTTTAGCAGAAAAGCAAGTGTTCCTCATAAGTCGCATTATTTAAAACGTCTAGTCAGCGCAGCAGACACAATGTCGCATAGGGAAAGCGACAAAAGCCAAGTTCCTAGATGCCAGCTGAGGGCAGCAGAAGCCGCCTAAAAATCGGGTCTGCACCTTTTGTTGAAAAGACAAATCCTTCCCCTTGAAAGGTCTTGGTACCCCCTTCAAAATCAACTAACTATAGAGGTTTATCTCTGGACTCAGTTCTATTGATTTCTACGCCTTATGCCAGTACCAAACTGGCATTGATTAGTGTAGCTTTGTAGAGACTTTGAAATCGGAAAGGGTGGGTGTTCCAACTTTGTTCTGCTTTTACAATATTGTGTCGACTATTCCATATGTAGGATTGCATTTGCTAATACTTCGTTGAGGATTTTTGCATCTTATGTTCATGAGAGAAGTGGTATGACCCACAATGCAAATATTTGGGTTGTGGTGCCCACCAAAAGAAAGCTGAATTAACTGAATATCCTGTACAGTAATAATTACGGGCATTTCCTTCCATTGAACCTGATCATCCAGACATACTTACAGGCTCAAAGAGGCTGCTTCTGGGCACTTTAACATTCTCAGGATACTCTGTGTCTTGATTATTTCCCTTAGCCACACAAGGTCATTAATGCTTTTTAAAAAATGGGTATTTTTTATTGATTTCAGAGAGGGAGGGAGAGGGAGATGGAAACATCAATGATGAGTGAGAATCATTAATCAGCTCCTCCTGCACATCCCACACGGGATTGAGCCTGCATCCTGGGCATGTGCCCTAACCAGGCCTCAAACCGTGACCTCCTAGTTCATAGCTCAACCACTGAGCCACACTGGCTAGGCCAGTTTGTCATTTTTAAATATATTTTTAAAAATCAGCTTTTAGTTGCATTGACTAAAAAAATCATTTTCTGGTCTGTATTTCATTTACTTCTAGTCTTATCTTTGTTACTTCCTTCCTTCTGCTAACTTTGAACTTAGTTCTTCTTTTTGTAGTTCCTTGAGGTGTATTCGAAGTCTTTCTGTTGTGTAAATATACGCATTTATCACTATAAAATCTTCTCTTAGAACTGTTCCCTTTTTTTTTTTAAATTTATTTTTATTGTTCAGATTATTACAGTTGTTCCTCTTTTTTCCCCCATAGCTCCCCTCCTCCCAATTCCCACCCCAACCTCTGACCTTGCCCCCCCCATTGTCCTCATCCATAGGTGTACAATTATTGTCCAGTCTCTTCACGCATCCCCAACCCCCAAAAATTGTCAGTCCACTCCCTTTCTCTGCCTCTGATTCCATTCTATTCTCAAAGGATACCTTTCAGCATTTCATATAATACTGGTTGGGTGGTGATGAACTCTTTTAGCTTTTTCTTGTCTGTGAAGGTCTTTATCCGACCCTCAATTCTGAACGATAGCTTTGCTGGGTAAAGTAATTTTGGCTGTAGGT